>PVYE01001556.1:0-18794 GCA_002995055.1 Rhizopogon rudus | reverse complement strand
CTTGGACCCCTGGACGGAACATGAGATTCATGGCTCGCAGACTTTGCAGCATGATCTGAGGAGAGCATTGAAGCCGTTACTCAACATCAACTAACCTATGCTACTTACCAATCCGCGGTTGATCTCTACTGACTGGTCTCTCGTTCAACTCTTGGTCTCCAGGACGAGCGTCACCCCCGATGGGAGCTTTAGCTGCAATTTTTACTCTATTAACATTGTTTGCACCATCTATGGGAGGTTTTATAGCAGCTTTTGCTCTGTGAGAATGGTCGGAAGCACGATGGTTGGGTGCTGTACCACCAATGGGAGTAGCTTTTGCTCTAGTAGGGTTATCAGGCACCGCGCCACCAATGGAAGTCCTTATAGCAGCTTTTGCTCTGTGAGGATTGCCGAGCCTTGCAGCATCATTGGCGGTTTTGATAGCAGCAGTCCTTGCTCTGTCGCTGGGCTCCTGCCTCGAGACAGCGGATTTCACAGAACTCTTGACTATGCGGGGGAGATGATTTACTTGATCGTGTGGATCCGACATACCATGAAGACGACGGTCCAAGTTTCAATAGCGCCCGTCATCGCTGCTTCTGTCCAGTGAGAACTTAGAAGTACTAAGTGCGTGACGGCGAAGGGCTTCGACGACACGTGGGTGTGACATCCCGTGTTCACGTCACAAGCAAAGTTTCATACGTTCTTGGTCTCAGATCTGAAGGCAAGGGGTACGTGATACTTCAAGCTTCAAGTTCAATGAATCGAAGGGGCTTCCTCTAGCCTTTCGCTGGACCTGTGCAGAACCTACCAGAATTCAAAATCTGGGGTAAAAAGCTGGTAAATGGGGTGGTGTCCTTTCCGCGGTGGTCAGTCACTGCCCCCTATCAATTGATCAATGCTACATGATCCTTCAAGGGCTGCATTCAAACCGTAACAGTACATAACAATCCAAAGGAATAACCCAACCCTTGACGATTGCGGAACATCGACTGTCGACAGTATCTGAGGCTACATGGCCCGTGCAATCTTGAACATACGTGCAGATCCGGGTCAGCAGCGAGTTGCGCTCAGACTATTTGGACTAGATGGTATAGGAGTAGCAGTCACAAAGGGGACAATTTCAAGACCAAAACCGATCATCACGGGTACCGAGCACCGGATTCCGCGGGACCGTGTCCTCTAGAATCAGGCCGTCGGGCACTAAACAGTAGTACATTCCTCATCGAGTTTCATCGCGTTCACGTCGTTTTACTTTGTGACTCGTAGTGGCTTCTTCCGGTAGGGTCTTTGCGTTGCAGTAGATTACCCTCGCACTGCATGGTGGAAAATCACCGCACAGTGGAGGGGCTCGAGATAGAATTCATAGCGGAAATCACCGCACAGTGGGGGGGATCCGATTATGTACTCAAGCCCCTCCTCTGTGCGCAGATTTTTCCGCCATGAATTCTGAGACATCCGCCCATCTCTTAGGAGTCTATCCGCGGGGGTATCATTCTTTGTCAATTTCCCCCAACGTCTGCCTGAGTGCTAATGAAGCCCCTCTGATGGTGTATTAAAGGGAGCGCACAGGGTTTTCCCTCCCAAAAACGTCGACTCATCCCCCAAGTAGATCATCATGAAATTCATCTCCGTCGCACTCGTCTTCGCCGCCACCTTGGCCTCTACAGGAGCGGCCGTCCTCCCCAGGGGCGACGACAAGGTATGTTGTCGATTTCCTTTGAAGCCTGATCTAAACACTTCGGACAGGACTTGAAGCCCGCCAAGTCGAAGTCTTATGATACTGATAGTTATGACGATAAAAAGTCGTATGACGGTGGGTACAAGCCCTACAAGTCCTATTCGTACGACGACAAGAAGGATAAGAAGGATAAAGATAAGAAGGATAAAGACAAGAAGAAGGACGTCGATAAGAAGGACGATAAAAAAAAGGACTATGATTTCTGGTACTCGTCGAAGGACGATGACAAGAAGGACGATGACAAGAAGGACGATGACAAGAAGGACAAAGATGAGAAAGATAAGAAGGACGATGACAAGAAGGACGATGACAAGAAGGACGATGACAAGAAGGACGATGATAAGAAGGACGATGATAAGAAGGACGATGACAAAAAGGACAAAGATAAGAAGGATGACAAGAAGGACAAAGATGAAGATAAAGATAAGAAGGACGACAAGGATGACAAGAAGAAGAACGACAAGGACGAGGAGAAGGACGACAAGGACGAGGATAAGAAGGACGACAAGGACAAGGACAAGAAGAAGGATGATGATGACAAGGACAAGGACAGGAAGGACGAGGACAAGAAGAAGGACGATCATGAATGGGACAAGGACGACAAGGACAAGGACAAGAAGAAGAAGGATGATGATAAATGGGACAATGACGACAAGGACAAGGACGAGGACGAGGACAAGAAGGACAAGAACAAGAAGAAGGATGATAAATGGGACGATGATAAAAAGTGGTACTAGCCTGACAGCTACTCTCTTGTCTAGCTTGCGTGTTGTCGAAGGAACGGTTTACTTCTGGACCTTAGACTTTCGGGACCTTAGAAGAACCTCGCTTGTGTAACTTCCTATACACTCTAGATAGTACCCATAGAACATCATGTACAGGTATCGAATGTCCATGGATGCGATCTGTTATGTTCAGTGTCCGTTTCACGTGATGCTAGCGGTAGTTCTCCCATATCCAGACCGAAGATGGTTCCTCCGAGCGGATGAACCAGCCCCCACAAGAAGTTTCTGGCGAGGGGTAGCGCATTTTGGAGACCGAATAGAGTGAGATGTACGTTATTCGAGTAGGGCGAGCACGAGGAGTTCATAAAGATAAAGCTACTAGACGCACTCAGCTAGTGATCATTAGCACAACCGACTAACCCATCGATAATTACATGAAACGAGGACTCATGATGCCGGACCAGCACGAACACGGGTGCAGAACGTCGGAAGCTGTTCAATTGTTTACGGTCACTGACCAGACAGTATTCGTTCACTGATCGGTGGGGAGTGATGACTTGAAGGACTCGGAGGTGCTGGAGATGCAGGAAGGTGAGTTTTATTGTGATGAGGCATAAATTTTATGAGCCTAAAATGAAGCAGCCGCTTGAGCTTCTTGGTGTCCATCCCTCGACCTGAAGGCATTGAAGAATGTAGACAAGGGATAGACCTGACTAGGAAATTTGAAATGCAAAGATGTTTGACGTACCTAGCGACTCGACTTTTGCCGTCCGCGACAGCGATCACGAAAGTGTAGTGCACGTTGAGATCTAGAACAGCAGGAATTTCCACCGCTGCGTTGACGATTTACAACAGCACTGGAGAGGTGGATCCCAACACACCTCTGATCGGAATGAAATTAAAGTTTCGCGGGGAGAATCTTTGGGTGGAGCAAATCGGGATTTTTTTTAACAGCAGTCTGCGTAGCGCTCCAAGACAAGTCAACTGTGCGTCGATCAATGAGTTGAGCGTGGCGAAGGCAGTGATTTTAAACTCCGCGAAGCATGATCGCGGTTGTTTGGACTGACCCCTAAGACGCGTTCAACTACTGTAGCCCAAATCTTCAGATCGATTTCATGGCTCCTATGAACTGGACTCCAAGCACAACACAGCATGCTCCAGACTGACAGCATACGCTAGCCCCTCTGCTCACTGGTCGCGTATAAAAGGACCACAAATCGTTACATATCCCATCCGAGTTAAACTCGAAGTTTTCTCATCACCCTCAGTAAATCATATTATCAACCCAACCCGTCCTCTCATCCCCACATTAAATAATCATGAAATACATCTCTGTCGCGCTCGTCTCCGCTGCCACTTTGGCTTCCACCGGTGCGGTTGCCTTCCCCGTGGCAGAGGAGGGCTACGAGGTAAGTTACAAGCCCACATACCGAATATTCCTATGATATTTACAAGCTCTGTACCACGACAAAAAGATCAAACGAGATGTGTCGTGTGATGGCATACACCGCTTCCAGGCGAATCTTGCAGTGAGTGCCCCTCATCCCATTCATCTTATTCCAAGTCTGCTCACGTCTTTGGCAGTACACTTCTGGAGAGGAGGTGGTCTTTAACAACCAGTTGTGGAAAGCGAAGCAGTGGAATTACAATAGCCAACCGGGGGGTGCTGCTGGCGACTGGACGTTCGTCGATCGCTGCAACCCACAGCCTACCGATAATGCCAATTGCGCCGGCGTTAATCCTTGGAACAAGAGTACTGCCTACCCGCGGGGCTCCCAGGTGACCTTTAATAACCACCTCTGGGTTTCCGTGCAGTGGACGAGCAGCAACTCGCCCGGCGACACTTCCGGAACATGGAAGGACATGGGTGCTTGCAAATAAATGCCCAACGGTCAGGGACACACCGGTACCGCCCAAGGGTTCAAATTTCTAAGCGCCTCATTTAGTTTTGCGTGTGTTATTTCAAATTTCACTGAAGTGACAGTTTACTTCTGGACTTTACGAGGATTTCTGCGCTTGTGTAACTTGTCTCTCGTTGCACTTATGGAACATTCACGTACACGTATGGAATGCCCCATCTCTGTGTTCTGTTCGATGTTTATCTCGGACGATTCGCTATGGTTATCGATGACAGTGCTTGGACTCTCCTACCTATTCAATTCCGATCCTCAACTCTGAGCTCAGAGGAACCGCATGTGAATGCACTAAGTACCAGATATCCGCAAGGTCATTTGTCGTGCTAATTGAGGAGTTGCATGCATTTGCCGACATAGAGCTCTGAAGAAACGGACTGCGTGTTAGGAACCACGTGACACTTACCCATTTCGGGGACTACAGCCCCATGTAAAGACTTCCCAGTGAAGTGTATCGCTCGACCAGGTCTCCAACAGCAATGAAGTTCACGAAACCCGCTTGGGTTATGCACAAGGGTGGGTACCACAGTTTCAGGAATTCTAATATCTTATAAGCATTTTCTGCCACACAGATAGTTCCAAAACTGACGACACCAAGCGTCTTTCCATATTCTCGGTTCATGTCCATCCTGATGGTTCACGCATAGCGACAGGAGGCTTAGATGCAAAAATTCGCATTTGGAGCACGAAACCCATTCTGAACCATGCATCTGAACTCTCAAATCGACCACCAAAATCTTTGTGCACGCTGAGTATGCACACAGGTCCCGTTCTGACGATTAGGTGGGCGCATTCTGGGAGGTGGCTTGCAAGTGGTAGTGACGACGAGATCGTAATGATATGGGACCTTGATCCGTGAGTTCGTTGTATGACTGCGAGGTACTCCTGACATACTCATTTATCCTTCCTCTAATACAGATCGGGCAGGGGCAAGGTTTTTGGTTCAAACGACGTCAATGTGGAGGGTTGGAAACCAATGAAGCGACTTCCAGGTCATGAAAGCGGTGAATTAGATTACTCTCCGCGGGTCTTCATTCTCACTAATTAAATAACTATCAGACGTAACCGACCTGGCATGGGCCCCAGAGGACCGTTACCTCGCCTCAGTTGGCCTTGATTCCGTCGTTCTCGTTTGGTGTGGATATACCCTGGGTGAGTCACATTTAACACCATTATGCTGCTGTAGAGGTGTCTCTTCCACATTAGCTTTTCTCTGCCGCTCCAGTTGTCAGCATTGCGAGAGGTCGATTTCTGACACTTCTGTTTCAGAACGTATTAGAAAGCTGGATCAACATCAGGGATTTGTAAAGGGCGTTTGTTGGGATCCCGTCGGCGAGTTTATGGCTACTCAGTCCGATGACAAAACCGTGAAAATTTGGAGAACGACCGATTGGCAGCTCGAGGCAGAAATCAGGAAACCCTTTGAGGATTCTCCTGGCAGCACTTTCTTCCGCCGTCTCAGGTAAGTGTCGCCACTCATATGTATCCTTTTCTAACGGAGTTTTGTAGTTGGTCGCCCGATGGTGCTCACATCACTGCTTCAAATGCAACAAACAACAAAGGCTTCGTTTTCATCGCAGCTGTCATAACTCGTGGCACATGGACTTCTGAGATCAGTCTGGTTGGACATGAGAATACAGTCGAGGTTGCGGTACGTACTGACCTCGTTTGAAAGTTTGTCGCTCACATGCACGTCCCAGGCCTACAACCCCCATATCTTTCTGCGAAATCCCGCATCTCCTATAGCTACATCCAATATATGTTCTGTAGTTGCTCTTGGTGCCGATGACAGATCCATCTCGATCTGGCAGACGAAATCGGCCCGACCTCTGATTGTCGCACGTGAAGTATTTGAACGACAGATAATGGACCTCAGCTGGTAAGGCTCTGTTCACCGCCACCGTAATTCATGATTAATTTTTGTGCAGGTCTTGGGACGGTCTGACTCTTTACGCCGCATCCTCGGACGGAACGATAGCCGTTTTCAATTTCGACCCTGAAGAATTAGAAGGAATTGCTCCTCATTCTGCTCAACAGCAGTATTTGCACAAATTTGGCTTTATACCGCCACCAACGCCAGAAGGATACTCACACGGCACGTTCACCAATAGTGCAACTGCTGCTTCAGCATCCAGAATCACCCCGCCACCCTCCCCAAACCGTTCCCCATCACTATTGCAATCCGCTTTTGGTGGGTTGAACGGGACCAATGGTGCCGAGCACGTCAACAAGCTTGTTGCAAAGAAGAGCAACAAGAAGAGAGTGCAACCCATGCTTATGTCATCTGTGCCTTCTGCAACATTACCCTCGGCCCAAGGATCAACTTCCGCCCTGCCACCTTCAGCAAGTACCCTTGGATCACGCGCATTCCAAGTACCGGAGGTCCCTCGATCACGCCAGCCCTCACACTCTGCATCACCCATTCCAAGCCCTCGCACTTACGACGCTGATGTGGAGATGGGAGGACCGATGGATATGGACGTACCCATCGATTCACTTGATACGAGTGCGTCAAGTGCGAACAAGGGAAAACGGAAAGCGTCAGTGCTTGATATGCCCGAGGACCGGCCGTCGAAGCCCCGTACCCTTGGCGGCGATCGACCAAGGGAGACAATCCCAGTGCGAGAAATCGCATCAACGAGCTTGGCCTCGACGCGCCCACATCTATTTGAGGGCGCGGATCTGCTGCCTGCCCCTCCGCTGTTAACATTCTTGAGTGCCAATGTGGAGGGAAGTGAATGTGTCTTTGAGGCCCGGAATTCCGAAGGAGATGGTTTGTGAGACTTTTGACTCGTCAGTGCTTGGCTAATGTTCTTACAGGGCCAACTGAAGTCACATTTGCTGATGGGAAGCAAACGTTGTGGTTGGACTACCTACCATCTCCTGTGCTCGCATTGACTGCGTCCCCAACCTTTTGTGCTGCTGCCACGCAAGACGGCTCCGTCAGTGTGTATTCACACACAGGTCGAAGGTTTGTGGTAGAAAAAGGGGTCGTATCACTCTTAATATTGCTTGACAGATTAATGGCGACTCTAAGTTTTGGATCACCTTGCGCAATCATACACGGGTGCAAGTCGGCGTTAATGATACTCACAGCTTCTGGTCAGCTGAGCTCCATGTAGGTTGCACGACTCCATTTGTTGCATTGTGCTTATTCTGCTTAGAAATGTGAAAAACACTACATCCTTCTTCCCGCCTACATCAATTGGTCCCCTGCTATCCACTTCGCCGAATTGCACGATACTGTCTGCCACCGTTCGACATAATGGCGCACCGGTTGTTCATTGCTCTTCAGGCATCGCATACACTTATGATGCACAACTTTTTACCTGGACAAAGCTGTGTGAGCGCTGGTGGGGAGAAGGCTCAGATGTATGGCAAGGCCGCCAACGAGCAAACAAAGACAAGGACGTTCTCACCTCTATTGAGGGTGCGATCAGCATGGCCGCAGGTATCCCGGCATCTCATAAAGAGCGCCCCGCATGGTGGAATACAGCGCTCACGCTAGGCCACCTAGAGAGCAAGTTGCATGCTGCCAAAGCGCTGGATAGTGCTTCTGAATATAAACAAGCACTATTGATTTACGCCAGGAAATTAGCGGATGAGGGTTTCAGGGCAAAGGCGGAAGAACTTATCAAGGAGCTTTTTGGTCCTATATTTTGGTATCGCATATTTTGATATTTTTTTTATACTGCGGATAGCTCATTGTTGTTTAGGCGACCTGGTGGAAGGGATGACTCTTGGACGCCCACTGCGGCAGGCATGCCCAAGCGCGATCTTTTGCGCGAAGTATTGTCGGTTTTTGGTCAGTCTTTTCGTTTCAATCGTCTGTGTATCGTTGATGAGATCTTTCTGTCTAGCTCGAAGTAAAACCCTCACAAAGTTGGCTTTGGACTGGCAGGACACTCTCAAGAAAGCGTCGAGCGATGATCTGCTATGATGATGATGATACTTGGTTCTAGAAGATCGAATTCTGATGTGACTTATTTATTTATCACGTATCGGGATTCGGGTGGCGTCAATACTTGTGCTAGTCCCCATTTGACAACGGGGTTGGTTGTAGTTTTAATTTAAGTACTCTGCATGCAGCCCATGACTATGTAAAGTGACTGCCGACTCGCTAGTTTGCAGCGAGTCGGAATAAAACCATATCATGACCAATGACCTACTTTCTTCATAAAAACATCACATGCGTCATCATGACGCGTGCGACATGGGGCCGCCCTTGGTTTTAACGTTTCAACGTTGTCAACTTTCAACCTCAACACTTTAACTTGTACGACCATGAGTGATACAGTCATTCGAGAGGTCTGTCGTTAAACACACCTTCGCGCTGATAAGCTTCTCACTGAGTCGCTCATTAGGTTGTGAAAGATGTCTGGATCTTCTCCAGGTAAGACCCGGTCGAATCCCTACTAAGGACGTCAATCTTACTAATTCCTCGCATCGAACAGACCATTTGCACGACTCGGGGTATTTCCGATGGGAGGGCGGTCCACTGCCATCAAATTGAGACAGGGAGGCGTTTGGGTACTGGCATCGACTCCGCTGAACGAAGAAACGCGCAAGAAAATAGATGAGCTTGGCGAAGTCAAGTGAGTAATGATTAATGAGCACCAATAAACATCGTTCGGTCTCGCTCATACACTCTAATATCGAAACTTTCAAGGTACATCATCGGCGCCGACGCTGTCCACCACCTCTTTCTAGGTCCGTTGATCATTCCCAATATTACATGCATCTTTCTCATTCATGATAGGAGAGTTCAAGAAGGCTTACCCCAACGCGAAGTTAATTGGTGTTGAAGCTGCCATACCAAGCATGAGTGACAAGAGTGTCCGGTTTGACGGCCGTATGCCATTGTAGTTCATTTGTCCTTTAACCGCTGAAGTTGCTTTTTCAGTATGGGGCCGTGACCCTCCCGACACAACTTACGGCTTTGAGGACGAGGTAAGTTTCGATTAATGTTGTTTGTTGACTCAAAGATCTGACGAGCTATATAGATCAAACATTGGTCTGTCCTTTCCAATTTACTAGAAAGACCGTCAGCTGATGTCTTGCAGTTATTTTTCGGGCTTTAGGAATAAAGACGTGGCTTTTCTGCATATGCCATCAAAGTCGCTTATTGAAGCGGATTTGCTTCTGAATCTACCAGCCACTGAACAAGTCGGTACCTACTCGAGGGTCATTACTTACGGTGCTAACTGCATGACTAGTATTCAAAATCATCCTCCTCTGTGTATGGTAACGTCAAGCCAGACTCGTGGATCCACAGGGCTATTATCAAGGGCACAACAGTGGACGCAAAGTTTGTGTATCGTTCTTTACTCTTACATTAGCGCTCACGCACAAGCAGAGCTATGCGCCGCGATGCAACCACGGTCGCCAATTGGGATTTCGACCGAATCATTCCTTGCCATGGGGTGAGAGAGATTGTCAGACGCCGTCATAACTTATATGCCGACTGACCATTGCTTTCAGGACGTGATTGAAACAGATGGTAATAAGATGTGGAGAGCCCTGTATAGGGCATATATCGACTGAAATTCACATCTTGCTTGTCAATAAGGACTGTATTGTTCGTATGTATTGAAGTGACGATGATCCTATTGTAGCTATGGCAGCTCTAAAATCCATGTTGTTCCACCGGTGTTGCAGCCTCACATCTCACAACAGATAAGTAAATGCGTCCAGGTCGTGTCAACGGACGAGTCTCAAAATGGTCAGAGCCTCTCGTATGCTATTTTTGGCACACCATCCTCCGCTTTTCAATTATACCAACCACTATCGATAGGGTGCTAATTTAGCACACGAAAGCATCCTCGACTCGCAGACACATTTTAATGATGTTGACCCGAAGCACAAAACGAACGACAACCGAATGTTTTGGTTATTTGGAGATGAGCTGTAGGCGGCCGTGCAGACCATGGACCTCATTCCGCGGACCTTCTCTCGTCAAGGGGACTATAATTATGCTAGCATGAGTGTGGCAGGTGTCGTTCAACTCACAAACCTGTAGTACTGATACCTGATTTAGTATCAATACGCTTGGTGGCAACAATTGAGGTGAGAGCTTCACCGCCGCGTCCCGCTGGAGATGAAGTCACAACATAATTGGACATGGGCATGTACAAGACATGAATATCCTGTCGGCCTTCACTCAGCTTCTTTTCGAACGTGCGCTCAGATGTCAGATGTGACTTTCCCTCGCAAATCTTCGAGCGCGTCACCTGATCAGCGCCCCCACACTGAACACACATGCTGGCATGTGCTCGTAAATGAAACTCGGGAACGTGAGTGAACACGATTTTCGCAGGAGATCCATTGATCTGCGATAGCCCCTTAAGATCAGCAACTAGGGATAACCGAGGTCGGTGCTTACCTTGAGTCAGACCCACGCCAAGCACCGTATGACACGGCATTCATGGGATCATACCACATATTTAATTGTACCTGAAGCATCCTGCTGACAGTATTCAAGAGACGGTCACGGTGAACAGGTCGTTTGTTCTCAGTCAAAGGACTTGAAAGGGCGACCCGGACACTGTACGTCTCCGACCGTGTTGTTTGCTTTGCTGCTAGACCCAACGGTAGCACGTCACTTTGATATCCTGTCCAGAACATGACACGTCCTGCACTAATCATTGCCTTGCTCATTTGAAACCTCCTTGCAATCAGCACAGGAGTTGCGGCTATGTGTGATGCTTGCCCTAATTGCGTCAATCAGCAAATCTGCCCGACACAAGGGAATGAATGTCTTGACAATTGGACGTGTTCAGGCGATACCATCACGTGCAACTACCGCTCTGCTACAGATCCGGGGGAACGTTCCGTGCATATACAGTGTGTCGGCCGTAAGTAATGTTTATCATATTAGTGCATGCGCACTTATTGATGTTGGGAACTTCCAGATGTGGTAACTTGTTTCTGGCCCCAGCGATATCTGTCCCGGGGCCGCTGGAGATAATTCCAAATGTGAACCTCCCAGCAACCCTTGCACCATTGACTACGCCTGCTCCGCTTCGTACGGGTACGTTGGCGAAGATGCGTATATGTACTAGTACTAGATGGCCCCACTCACGTCCAAGAGTTCGCGTCTCGACTGTATTTTGCATACGCGCTGTACACAGGGGTCTTATATATCATAATATATGTCGTATGTAGATTCACCCAATACAGCACATTGCATTACCACCTTGCATGCAAGAAGAGTGGCAGGTGCATTCTACGAAGTAAAAAGTTGACTGCGTGGTAACTGGTTGCTGTTGCTGAAGTGCATGCGAAGCAATGCGATAACAATGGCCCTGGAAATGGTGGGTGAGTACAGTGAACAACCATGTGCCTGGGTAGACAAGGACTACTAATCACCACAATGTCATTCGAACAGACCCATATCATATGGCGCGGAAAGCGACTATGTACGTGGTGGAATCCCATAAATATCGCACCTGCTCGAGGTATAAGAGAGTTAATCGATCGGCTGTTCGAAACAGCCAAAGAACTGATAGTTGCAACGACGACGACCTGTACGTTTCCTAATCGTGCCATCCATCCGCTTTGCTTCTAGATCTGATAGTTAACATGTCAGTGAATACCTGTCCAAACCATGACACGTTCTTTGCTCGCCGTGGCCTTGATCATTTACAGCCTCCTCGTGGTCAGCACGGGAGTTGGGGCAACCTGTGAAGCATGCCCCAATTGCGATTATGACCAAATTAGTATAGAACAAGGGAATGCATGTCTGAACTATTGGACATGCTCAGGCGATACCATCTCGTGCTTCTACCCCTCTGTCGAAGATCCGGGAACGTACACAGAGTGCTCGTACAGTGCATCGGCCGTAAGTGGATGGATTTTCTCATAGCGATACATGCCCACTTATCTTTTTTTTGGGACATTCAAGGGTTGGGCACTCACAGCTGGTCCCAGCGATCTCTGTTTCTCGGAAGCGGGAGATAACTCCAAGTGTGAACCTTATAATAACCCCTACAACCTTGGACTGCCCGGCTGCACCGCTTCATACGGATATGTCGGTGAATATAACAGCGGGCTGTTGAAAAGAGAATGAGTCGAGGAGCGAAATATCTGTTCAGTTATTTAGGAAAATCATAAAGGAAACCAGGATTGGACAACGAGACAGCGGAATTGGCCTGCCGTATTGTAGTATCAGCCAAATCCAAGTTTCCTAGACAATTAGCATTGTGACTTGAACGGCAAATCGTCAACGAAGTCTCGCAGTGGAGATAGCTCACCCGGCGGGCCATTTGATTGAGTATCGCGAGAGGATAAGGCTGGTTGGTAGATTAACTGTGGAAGGTAAATGGCAGCCGCCCATTGACACAGACACAGACAACCTTTACCACCCTGCATGCAGGGTTTCTGGGGCATCGTTCAACTCATAATTGAAAGAGAGAGAATAATTAATTATACATAACTTAGGACGGGCTTCCTGGCTGAGCCGCTGAGCGCTTGAGCAACAGGGTTCCTCCGGAACCGGCGGGTCCGTTGCTGAGTGCTGACTAATACTAAGCTCGCCGCGATCGCCAACTGGGCGCTCCCAAATTCCAATCGACATCATGCTATTGACTATTGACCGGGCTACGGTTCCCCTCCCCGCAACAACTGCACTTTCTGCAAAATTAGTGCAGAACATGACGGCCCTCCCGACAATCAACGATATTCCTTGCCAGTATTTCTCCTCTGCTGCACTCCAATTGTTCACCATTCGGCCCTGGTACTTGACCCACATCGTAGACGATTCGAACACACATAACACCAACTTTTAGTCGGATGGCGCCAGAATCGATCAGACACTCGTCGGTCTGCGCAACAACTCACCTTGTGTGCGAATGTGTTCCCCAAATGTCAGACATGCCAGGGCCCTCACTCACACTTTGAATACATTGCGCACCGACATGAAACGGAAATATTTACGTGTGGTCTCAAGTCTCAAGTGACCGAAATACACATCATGTTGGTGTTCTCACAACATGTTCATCAGAAATGACTCACTAAGCGTCGTCTGACCCTTGTCGAGTACATGTTGTGCGGAGAGAGAAGGGAAGACGGCGAGTCGCCATGGCCCGTCTCTTGACTCAGGAACCACCGTTCTTATGCACTCGTCTCTCTCTTCAATAGAATCGGCGAATAAGGAGTGCCAGATGCGGTCTATTACGAAGGAGAAAGATTCCGCCTTGTTGACTGCGTGGTAACTGGTTGCTATTATCTGAGTTAATGAGAATCAATGCGATAACCTGACCCACCCTGGAAATGATGGGTGAGCTACAGTGAGTAACCATGTGCCTGGGTAGACAAGGACCACTAATCACCCTAATGCCATTCGAACAGACGTATATCCTAAGACACGGAACGGACATTCATGGGATCCACCACATACCTAGTCGTACCTGAAGCAACTTGCTCAAGGTATATAAGAATTAATCGATCGGCTGTCAGGAATAGCCAAAAAACTAGCATTTGCAACGACGACGACGTGTACGTTTACCCAACTGTGTCGTCCGCTTTACTTCTGGATCTGATAGTTAACATATCAGTGAATACCCTGTTCAAATCATGCCTCGTTCTGTGTTCGCCGTGGCCTTGATCATTTACAGCCTCCTCGCGGTCAGCACAGGAGTTGGGGCAACCTGTGAGGCATGCCCCAATTGCGATTATGACCACATTAGTATAGAACAAGGGGATGCATGTCTGAACTATTGGACATGCTCAGGCGATACCATCTCGTGCTTCTACCCCTCTGTCGAAGATCCGGGTACGTTCACAGAGTGCTCGTACGCTCCGGCGGGCGTAAGTGGATGAACTTTCTCATAATGATGCATGCCCACTTATCAACTTTGACATTCCAGGATTGGGCACTTGTATCTGGCCCCAGCGATATTTGTTTCCCATATGCGGGAGTTAGCGACCAATGTGAAAATGAGCCTTACAACCTTGCAATTCCAGGCTGCACCGCTTCATACGGATATGTCGGTGGTGTTAACAGTGGACTGTTGAAAAGGGATTGATTGAAGAGCGAAAGAGCCTGTCGACTTATGTCCAGTTATTTAGGAGAATCATAAAGGAAACCGGTACTGGATAACGAGACAGCGGAATTGGTCTGCCATATTGAATCAGTGAACTTCAAGTTCACTACATAGGCAATTAATATTATGACTTGAGCGGCTAAGCGTCAATGAAGTCCCGCCTGCAGTGGAGATAACTCACCACCCAGGAAAGCAAAATAACTGTGCACTTTAAGGTAAACAAGGGCGACCACCCACAGTGACCCATTACCAACTTGTATGCAAGGCTTCGGAAACGCGGTTCACCAATAACTCGACGGCTCCGAATCGACGTGTCTTCCCCGCAATAAATGCGCTTTCTGCAACATCAGCAGTGTAGAACATTCATATGGCTGCCCTCCATTCCTTGCTAGTGTCCCTCCTCGTGTCACTCATGCCGGCCCCCAATTGTTCGCCACGTCGTAGACGGTTCGAAAACACCTAAGTAATACCAACTTCTAGTCGGACAGAATCGATCGGACATGGTTATTGAGAACCGACGACTCGTTGGCCTGTGCAATAACTCAACTTGTGTGTGAAATTCTGTGCCTCTCAAGTATCAGATCTCAGACATGGGGCCCTCACTCACACTTTGAGTACAGATTGCGCACCGACATGGAACGGAAATACTTTCTTACGTGTAGTCCCAAGTCACCGAAATACATATCCCGTTTGGTGTTCTCACAACATGTTCATCATAGATTGCTCACTGAGTGTCGTCTGACCCTTGTGGTACATGGAGAGAAGGTCAGGAATTTTAAGACGGCGAGTCACCTTGGCCCGTCTCTTCTCATCCAGGAGCTGCCGCTCTTAGGCACTCGTCTTTCTCTTCAACAGAAACAGAGAATCACGAGTGGCAGGTGTGGTCTAGTACGAAGGAAAAGGATTCCACCTTGTTGACTGCGTGGTAACTGGTTGCTGGAAATGATGGATGAACTAGAGTGAGCAACCATGTGCCTAGGTAGAGAAGGACCACTAATCACCCTAATGTCATTCGAACAGACACATATCATATGGCATGGAACGCGAGGTCCCATCACGTTCATAGTCGCACCTAGGGCAACTTACTCAAGGTATATAAGAGTTGCTCCATCGACTATCTAAAATACCCAAAGAAGAAATTAGCAGTTGCAACTACGACGACATGTACGTTTTCCTAACAGTGACATCCACTTTGCTTCTAGACCTGATAGTTAGCATGTCAGTCAATACCCTGTCCAAACCATGACTCGTTCTGTCCTCGCCGCTGCCTTGATCATTTACAGCCTCCTCGCGGTCAGCACAGGAGTTGGGGCCACCTGTGAGGCATGCCCCAATTGCGATTATGACAATATCAGTACAGAAGAAGGGAATGCATGTCTGAATTACTGGACATGCGAAGGCGACACCTTCTCGTGCTTCTACCCCTCTGTCGAAAATCCGGGTACGTTCACAAAGTGCTCGTACGGTCCGGCGGGCGTAAGTGGATGAACTTTCTCATAGTGATACATGCTTATACTTTTTGGGACATTCCAGGATTGGGCACTTGTATCTGGCCCCAGCGATATCTGTTTCCCGTATGCGGGAGTTGCCGACCAGCCTGGGTGTCCATATGAGCCTTACAACCTTGCAACTCCAGGCTGCACCGCTTCATACATGTATATCGGTGAAACTAACAGCGGATTGTTGAAAAGGGATTGAGTTGAGGAGCGAAAGAGTATATCGACTTTTACTTAGTTATTAGTAGGAGAATCGTGAAAGCGGCATTGGCTATACCATAAGCATTGTTGTAAACTCCAAATTCATTATGATTCTGCTTGAGTGGCCAAGGGTCAGTCCCGCAGTGGAGATAGCTCACCATTTCTCGAGTATCAAGAGGAAAAGACTGGTTGACAAAATGACTGTGCAAGGTAAACAGGGGCGGGCGCCCACAGTGACCCATTTCGTAGTAATCGAGATCATCGTATTGCTCTGGCTCAAGTTTCAGCTTCATGAGGCTGAACTCACTTCTAGCACGTTGCGTCCGCATGCTGGCAACTGGCTGCAGCCAGACTGCTTCTTAGCTATCAACGCCCTGATTTCATCTCTCTCACTTGCAGATGTTCAAGTACCTTCGACAATGCGGACATGCTATGCACACGGCCCCGGGTGACGTTCTCGAAGTGTTAGGGGGAAGTTTGAATCGATTGTTAGAGTAAGAAGCAATATCATGAATCATGATCTCGCTCAAAGCAGGCATGCTTCGCAGGCTGAGCGCCGAGGCACGTTTCTAGAATACCCACCTTCGCCGCTCACATGCGCCAGAGTCGTGTCCAGGCAAACATCCTATACAAAAGACGTGGTGGACGGCTAGCGGGCTCTGCACAATTTCCATCCTCACCATGACATTTTGTTCATTATGCCCGGCGCCTGGTACACAGGCGAATTTTAAAACCCAAACTGAGTTAGAAGTGGTGAGTAGCGCCCTTCCCCAGACAGTTCATTTTCGGTACTGAGTGTTTTTGTCTGTAAGCATATTAAAAAGATGCATGCAACAGGACTAAGCCTGAGGTGTGAACTATGCCAGCAGAGTTTCAAGGCGAATGCTGCGCTTGTTCAACATCTGGCAACCAAGTATCACCACAAGTGCAAAGCGCCGAATTGCTCTCAGAAGTTTATGACGCCCACCGAGCTCAGCACGCACACTCGGCATCATAATGTGCCCATCCCAGCCAAGTTCCCTTGCGCCTCCTGTGACACAGCGTTTGGTGCTCTCGATGCGCTCCAGCAGCACATGAGCGTAGTCCATCTGCCAAAATATCCATGCACATCTTGTCATCAGACCTTCTCCTCATCCAGTGCTTTTGACGAGCACCAGTCAATCAGCCACCCTGCATTCACCTGTCAATACTGCAATCAGAGATTCTCCATCCTCGAAGCTCTACTCGCCCACGGGAGGCAGGAGCACTCTGGTTCCAGCAGCAATGCCTGTAGTGAGACGGTTACGTCGCATGCATCATCATCTCCATCGCATGCCGTACCTAAAGTGCAATCATGTCCTATGTGCAAACAATCGTTTTCTACCGTAGACGAACTCTCTTATCACACGCGAACCGTCCATACCCTCAAAACAGCTGGGACAATCTGCGAACTATGCATGCAAAATTTCAAGACGAATGATGCACTTATTTCACATATGGGATCCAAGAAGCACTACAAGTGCCGAGCTCCAGCTTGTTCTAAGAAATTTTTGACGACTGCCAAGCTCAGCGCTCATATGAGCACCGCCCACCCCGGACTGCCCCATTATCCATGCTTGTCTTGTCTCCAGGTCTTCTCATCATCCAGTGCTCTTGATGAGCACCAGTCGATCACCCATCCCCCTCCAACAGCCAAGAAAGTCTATCCTTGCGGTTCATGCGACCGGACATTCTCAAACGAGTCTGACTTTACTGTCCATAGGGTTGCTACTCACCCCGCAGGGTCTTTTTGTGTCATTTGTCGGCTCACGTGCCCATCTAAACAGGTTCTCAATGATCACGTCGCCGCAGTGCACCCAACATGTGTTGAGTGCAATATAGGGTTTGAGGATCATGCAGGTTATGCAATGGCAAGTTTTCCTTGAACGTCGTTTGTTGAAGTTCCTCAGCCAAACGTGTACTTTTAGCATCGCCGAACGTCACACCCAGAACCGACACCTATTACCTCTCCTCCAGCTTCTCATTCCTGCCCTTTCTGCGACTTGTCTTTCCAGTTTACCAATGCACTGGATGACCACATGGCTGCGATACACTCTTTCACCTGCGGAATGTGTGAATTTGCGTGTTTGAAGGAGGAGCTCCTCCAGGAGCACATCGCGTCGGCTCACTCGTGCCCAGTTTGTCATGAGGGTGTCTTCGCAAACGCAGACCTTTTGAACGAGCATCTCGTGGACCATGCCACTCCTTATCGTTGCGAAGTCTGCCAAACGAGGTACGCCCAGGAAGAAGACCTGTATCTGCACTACCGAGACTCCCCGGATGACGTCCATCCGTCCTGTACGAGATGTGACATAAGTTTCCAGGATGCAGTCGATTATTATAACGTAACGTCATCTCTTTCATGTTCTATTTGCAAAAAATTGTTCAGATTGCGTTCAGCACACAGAAACGATTCATCCCCAGGTATCCTGTCAATTGTGTGACGGTGCATTGTTTGATCCTGGGGAACTTCCTATGCACTACCTAACATCACGCAATCATCCCGTGTGCGACATATGTCAAATCGGTTTCAATGATCAAGCTGATTTTGCCATGGTGCGTAAAATACCATTGTCATCGGTACCTTGACTCAGGTCGTCCTGCAGCACGGCGCGATGGAACACCCAGAGGCTTATTGCCACCTATGTCAGTGGCAGTTTGAGTCCGCCGAGGCGTTG
>PVYE01001555.1:16439-27481 GCA_002995055.1 Rhizopogon rudus | reverse complement strand
GTAATCATTTAAAATAATTAACCATTAACTGACCCAACGACCACTAGCCATGCCCTGAGTCCTCCATCTGGTGCTTCATCAAACTTGGTCAAACCCTCGAGCTTTCTAACTTCGGATGCAGAGTCAGTGAAAGCCTCGACACTTAGTGACTTCTTAGGCATCGTCATCGCAGAGAAGAAGCTCGAAGTAATAAAACGAAAGGGAGAACAAGCGATTATTCTGGTCATGCTCCTGACCTTATGTATGTATGGATTCTACAACGTAAATACACGCACCAAAAGTGGTAATTGAACCTGCTGGCCAGTGGACGTGGCAGCTTCAAAACCCGGCTCAGGTGCGAGATTCAGGCACTTGTAGTGAATGGCAGTTGCGGGGCACCGCGGTGGTCCCTAGCGCTCGTACACAATTTTCGCACTGCGGCCGTCTCGCCGGTGGGGATGATATCCAACAGCAAGCATGCATGTCAGAAAACCTGTAGAAAACATCAAGGTTCAAGACCATCAAGCAAACTCGAACTTCACTTTTCCTTCACCATCTCTACGACTGTAGCAAAGTGAATTTGAATTATGTTGGCGACGTGTGGTGTACTGATTCGTACAGAGTTACGGAGTTATCGCCCGCGGGGAGGGGATCAGGAGGATCAGCATTTACGTATCCTGCGCTGTTTCTTAGAGGAAACGGGAGGGTTTCTTCATAAGAAGTGCCCCGTTATACCCATATCAGATCACAAGTTCGCCGTATGTACCCAGGCGGGCGATGATTGTCCGTCTGCTCCGAGTCAAGCCGACCTTGAAAGGTTTATCTCCAGCGAGGTCTGATATGTTGTGTAGACATACGATGCAAAATCCGTGGCAGTGTATACCAATACACATGAAAGCCCAACGCAAGCAGCTTAATTAATTTGGTGGAATGGTCACGTATGCTAACTGCAGCGTGACGAATGTCACAGGTCAAACAAATGATAAACAGAGTTTCTTCGAAAATTTTGACGATGAAACTGTAAAAGTCATTTCAAAACATCGTAATGGCATTTGGTATGTTCACATCTTTTCTGCTGTTGCAAACCTCTCTGTGGACTTCTTTCTCTAATCTTTGACGTGCAGGAGAATCAGGCAATCGCGGTGGATTTGGCAGAGGAGGAGGAGGAGGACGCGGTGGTGGTCGTGGAGCACCAAGAGGAGGTAGAGGAGGTGGAGGCGGTGGTCGTGGTACGCTGATGTGTCAATTGATTATCTTTTTGTCCTTGATCAATCTCTTCAGGTGGTGGTCGTGGTGGAGGTTTCCAAAGTCGTGGACGAGGCGGTCCAGGTGGTCCAGGCGGTCGCGGGGGTGGTCGGGGTGGTGGTAGAGGTCGTGGAGGCCCTGGGGGCGGAGCCAGGGGTGGTGCAAAGGTCATCCTCGAACCTCATAGACATCCTGGTGTTTTCATCGCCAAGGGGAAAGATCATCTCCTTGTCACGAAGAATCTTGTCCCAGGAGAAAGTGTTTATGGCGAAAAGCGGATATCCATTGAAGGTGGCGTCGATGACACGAAGGTCGAGTATCGCGTATGGAATCCTTTCCGGAGTAAGCTGGCAGCGGGTGTGTTGGGCGGTATGGAGAAGATTTTCATTGAACCAGGAAAGAAGGTCCTATATCTCGGTGCTGCCAGCGGCACGAGTGTCAGTCATGTAGCAGATATCGTTGGCCCCGTGAGTTACACTGTTTGCCCTCGTTTCATAACCCCGATGTTGAACACTGATCTAGGAGGGTATTGTTTATGCTGTCGAATTCTCGCCACGGTCAGGTCGTGACTTGATCAACATGGCAAAAAAGCGAACTAACGTCATTCGTGAGTTTCTTCGAAATTGTCGTCTGCAACTCATACATATTTCTTATAGCCATCGTGGAGGACGCCCGTTTTCCTAACAAGTACCGGATGCTGGTGTCAACGGTAGATGTCATATTCGCAGATGTTGCACAACCCGATCAAGCACGCATTGTCATCCTCAATGCACAGTCTTTCCTAAAAAATGGTGGCCATGTGGTCATTTCCATCAAGGCTAGCTGTATAGACTCAGTAGCCGCACCCTCCGCCGTTTTTGTGCAGGAAGTACAAAAGCTACGGGAAAACAAACTCAAGCCTATTGAACAAATCACACTTGAGCCGTACGAGCGTGATCACGCTATGGTTGCCGGTGAGTGGTCTCTGCGCTTGTCTGCTACTTGTGCCTGACATTAAATATGCAGCCCAATATCTGCGACACGTATAAAAATGTGAATACACTTGCTACTTGTTTTGAATCATCATGATGGGGAGGCACTTGGCAGCTTGTCGTTTCGTTTGTTATTAAAAGTATTTGTGCTCGCATTATCGATACGAATTTTGTTCTTTTGGCTAGTATTGTATTGGATCTTCCCTCTGTAACTGAACTTGCGGGAAATCTACATACAAAACTGTGATCCAGTGCACGTGTCACGTCAATATTTTGATGAAGGCACGGTCTAGTTACAGTTGAACAACATCACTACCTCCCACCTCACAGCAAGATTCTTCAAGGTCATCGTTGCAAACTTGTCACAAGGGCCTGTTCAGGCAGACATCAAAATAAAATATTAGAGGGCAGATGAGACCCCCTCAAATTCAAATAGACTTCGGTACACCGCCCGGCACATCTCCACGCACATCCTCTGAATTTGAAGAAGTTCACTATCCTGCCTCCCACCAGTCTTACTCCAGCACCGCGGAGATATATAAACACGAGGAGTTATTGCCATTGCACTACATGAACGAGGACACGTCGACCAGGCGGAGGGTGGCCCGAGGTCCCGGGAGCAGCGGAGGTTTCATGAGCGATGAGCATGAAAGTGAAATGCACTACGACGACGAAGGAAAGGACGTGTACTCAAAGCTGAGGCATTCCAAGGGCCGTGTCAGCAGCGGGCGCGTTCACAAGCCTCCTCCCCCTCCTCCAACATCGATAGTACGTCCCTTTACTCTTAACGCCTGCTGCGCATCCTGACTCCGGGCACCTTCTTAGAGTGAATTCCTATCCCAGAACCTAGAGCACCTCCCACCTGCCATCTACACTCTTCTCTCGTGCTGGACCCGCTTCCACAGAATAGGTTATGCCAACACCGTTATTTGGGACGAAGCGCACTTTGGCAAATTTGGGTCACATTACCTCAAGCGCGAGTTTTACTTCGATGTTCACCCTCCGCTCGGGAAAATGCTTGTCGGCCTGGCGGGTTTACTGTCGGGTTACGATGGGCACTTCGAGTTTAAGAGCGGAGAGGTGTATGATGCGAACGTTCCGTATGTGGCCATGCGGGTTATGATGGCGACTTTTGGCGTAGCCTTGGTTCCGCTAGGGTGGTATACTGCGGTTGAGTTGGGGATGAGCTCCTGGGCTTGTCATCTGGTTGCGCTCATGGTTCTGTGCGGTGAGTGTCAGATTCGCGAGTACGATGCCGCTGGCGCTTCATGTTCTCTCTGCAGATGTTGCCTGGTTGTGTATATCGCGTTTTATTCTGCTGGATTCAATGCTCCTCTTCTTCACTTTCACCACGGTCTTTTTCCTCACAAAATTTCACAATCAACAGTACCAGTATGTATTTAACAGGTCATAGCTATGTTTAATGCTCACACTCGTAACAGATCATTCTCTTTCGACTGGTGGATGTGGCTTGCATTTACAGGTATATCCATCGGATGTGTGACAAGGTCTGGCACTTTTATTTCTCAAATGCACCGTCGCTAAATGTATCTCAGCGTCAAATGGATTGGATTATTCGTTACTGCTGTGGTTGGCTTGTACACCATCGAGGATCTCTGGGAGAAGTTCGGCGATCTTCGCATGTCCAATGTACGCTGCCACTCTTATTGCTTTACTCTTATCAGCTGATGTATTCCACAGCGGGATCAAATTCGACACTGGATAGCTCGCGTGCTCTGCTTAATTCTCCTGCCGATCACTGTATACATGATGTCCTTCAAGATGCATTTCTTGATCCTAAATCATTCGGGTCCTGGCGACTCTACGATGAGTTCGCTGTTCCAAGCGCAGCTTGTCGGTAATGATTTTGCTACGAACCCACGGGGTTGGTTTTGTTCCTTTTAAATTAGAATACCACTGATGAGGAACTCAGATATCGCATTCGGCTCAAAACTCACCTTGAAAGGCATGGGCTGGGGCGGAGGTCTCCTGCATTCCCATGTCCAAACTTACCCCGTTGGTTCGAACCAGCAACAGATTACCTGTTATCATTATAAAGATGACAACAACCACTGGACCGTCCTTCCCACTTGGGAAGAGCCTGAATACAATCCAAATAGCGAGTTGCGGTTCCTCCAGAATGGTGACGTCATCCGTTTGCAACATGTAGCTACAACGCGAAACTTGCACTCGCATTCGGTGGCAGCACCCGTGACGAAGCTTAACAACGAAGTTTCATGTTATGGTAATTCAACTGTTGGAGATTTCCACGACTATTGGGTGGTCGAGGTCGTCGATGATATCAAGGAGGGCACGGATGTGTCGAGAATCCATTCACTCACGACCAGATTGAGGTTCAAACACCAGGCTTTGGGGTGCTACCTGTACTCTGCAAATGCGGTCTTACCTCCGTGGGGTTTCAAGCAGCTTGAAGTCACTTGCACCAAAGAGAATGACCCAGAAGACATGCACACATACTGGAACGTGGAGAGTCACTGGAATGACCGGTGTGAGTATTAGTTTTTATACCTTGAATGGAACATAAGGCTGACTTGCGGTGGTCCAGTGCCTCCTGGCGATGCGAAGTTCTACAAGTCTTCGTTCTTACGTGACTTCTGGCATCTTAATGTGGCCATGATGACGTCCAACAATGCACTTATCCCCGATCCCGACAAGGAGGATATCCTTGCGTCGAGTCCCACTGACTGGCCCTGGATGCGGCTGGGCCTCAGGATGTGTGGCTGGGGAGACCATCAACCAAAGTACTACCTTCTTGGCACACCTGTCATCTGGTGGGGCAGTGCTATCAGCATGATGGTTGCCGTTATTGTGCTTAGCGTGTACCTCCTGCGCCAACAACGCAAGTACATTGATATGACTCCTCGTAAGCTCGCTCGCGATCTATACCGCAATTATGCGTTGACTCATCGTCTCAGAACAATGGGATCATTTCTTGTATGTTGGAAAGATTGCTGCCTACGGGTGGTTCTTGCATTACTGTGAGTCTGGATATCTTCGTTGATGTTAGGGACTCACACCCGCTCAGTCCCGTTCTTTATCATGGGCCGCGTAACTTATGTTCATCACTATGTAAGTGTTTAGTTCGAAGTTGAAAAACATTTACTAATCAATCGGAATAGCTCCCTACTCTCTATTTCTCTGTCATAATGTTCGCCCACCTTCTTGACCATTTCATTTTCTCCGCACGCTGGAAGGGCAGTACAAAGCGCGTTGCTTTCGGTATCTGCGCATTCTTGATTGTCGGAAACTTCTGGTGGTTCAGGGGTATGGCGTGGGGCATTGATGGACCGATCAATGACTACTGGGGCCTATTGTGGCGCAAAGTGAGTCTATGTTCTGTACAATTGCTAGGATACGTGCTGACTGGCGATAATTAGACTTGGAACATATATAATGCATAGATTTGATTTCTGGCGGGCTCTATTAACGGTGCCTGTCCGGTGAGATACTACTTGTGTGTTCGCTAAATAATGTTCACTTGATATACATGGAGGCTCGGCCGTTATCAAGAATACTGACTAGTGCGACTTGCCGTTGAACTCCATCATCCCATGTCCAAAAATTAAAACGGTCCAAGTCTCATGAGGCGGGAGCCTGGATACACGCATGGCGCAACAACTCTCACCAGCACGATGTGACAGCTTTGATAGAACCAGTTCAACGACCCTTTTTTTTTCTTGAGCAAAATGATTCAGGGTGTTTTATCACTATTACCACCAGCGGCGAATGAAATAAAAAAGATGATGAATTTCTGTATCTCACCAGTTGTTTTCAAGAAATGAGGTGGATTGTGGCTGTGCATGACGGAATGACACGATTTCCTCTTCCGCGAGAGCCCGAATTATATTTCAGTTTTTGGAGTTGTGATTGACAAAGCTCCCGCGTGTTCTTGTCGGTTTAGACAGTCCATCTTCTCTTCACCTCTTTTCCTTTCCCTCGTTCCTCCTTGTCCTCGTCGTCCTCAACAATGGCCTCTCTTGCACGGTTCCGTCCTGCTGCTCGTCGCGTTGTCAGTCCAGCTATGTTCCCTATTACTTTGTTCGAGACAAACTGACATCATTCGGACAGCCTGCCTTTGCGCGAGCCATTCAAACGTTCGCGGACACCACTCAACTGCAGGACACCATCGAGGATCAGTCAAAACCTTTCACCGTGAAGCTCCATGAAGAGTCTTTCCGCTCATATCAATGCGAGATCCCTTCGCTTGAGGTTGAGGTGAAAAAGGACGAACTCCTGAAAATGTACAAGGACATGCAGACCATGCGTCGAATGGAGATGGCTGCTGATGCCCTCTACAAGGCTAAGCTTATTCGCGGTTTCTGTCATTTAGCTATTGGCCAGGTATGCAGTCTTCTCAACGGAATAGTAAGACTTTGCTGACTATGGGCCCAGGAAGCTGTCTCCGTTGGTCTCGAGTATGGTATTAAACCTGAAGATCGCGTCATTACTGCATACCGGTGTCACCCCTTCGCTGTCATGCGTGGCGGCACCATTAAGGGCGTTATTGCTGAGCTTCTTGGTCGCCAAGATGGCATGTCCCACGGCAAGGGTGGTTCTATGCACATCTTCACTCCCTCGTTCTTCGGTGGTAATGGTATCGTCGGCGCCCAAGTACCCATAGGAGCTGGTATTGCGTTTGCACAAAAGTACCTCGGCAACAAAACCGCAACATTTGCTCTCTACGGTGATGGTGCAAGTAACCAAGGACAGGTCTTCGAGGCATTCAACATGGTATGCTTGTCTCGAGTAATGAGATTGAACTCCGTCTAATCAAGTTACCTAGGCCAAACTTTGGGATCTCCCTGCTGTCTTCGTTTGCGAGAACAACAAGTACGGAATGGGTACTTCTGCCGAGCGCAGTTCCTCCAACACCGAATACTTCACTCGCGGTGATAAAATTCCGGGTCTCCAGGTCAGTCCGCCCTTTCTCTCTTCCTTCTCGGACCCGAATATTCACTCACGTCTTCAGGTTAACGGTATGGACATCATCGCTTCCAGGCATGCAGTCCAATATGCCCGCAAGTGGGTGACGGAGGGCAACGGCCCGCTTCTCATGGAGTTCGTCACCTACCGCTATGGTGGACACTCGATGTCCGACCCCGGTACCACTTACCGTACCCGTGAAGAAGTGCAGCGGATGCGTAGCACCCAGGATCCCATCCGTGGTCTCCAGCGCTACATCGAGGAGTGGGGTCTTGCAACCGAGCAGGAGCTCAAGGTCTGTCGCTACCCGCTTCTCATAGAATTTTTACTGACGATCATGTTCGTGTAGCAACTCGACAAGGACGCCAAGGCCGAGGTTGACCAGGCTGTCGAGGAGGCTAAACAATCCCCTGAGCCATTGATCAAGGATCTCTGGACAGATATCTACTACAAGGGCACAGAGCCACCCTCCATGCGCGGTCGTGAGCGTGAGGAGGTACATCATTATTAATTGGCTGCGGGATTTCTGGATGTTATAGTCATACATTAGACTCTTTCTTTATCGTTTGTTGCATTCTGCGTTACATGGATGTCCCTACCATCGAAATAAACGCTATATTTCCAGCATGAATGTGTCGGTGTGATATACGCAAGGTTAAGAAAGTATTTGGGAATTGCGAAATAAAATGAAGTTCCTCATGTCAGGAACCGTGACATCCCCGGGCCCGCGCTGAAACTGCATGTCCGTTCCAGCACGATCACCTGCACCCAGTTCCTCGTATTCACCGTCTCGAAATGCAGGCACCCCAGTTTCTGCGCCACAGACGCGAAATCCAATAACCATTCGCCTGCGCAAAATCTTGGGTACAAATTTTACAGATGAGGCAACGACTGAAGCGCTGCGGACGTTGTCAGAGCTCTACGGCACCCAGTCTCCAGTATCGGTATCAGATTCCAAAGCACTGACTGCCGAGGACCCAGATTCAGACGACGACTGGAGTGATGAGAATGCTAGCACCAGGCTAGCAGTCGACGATCATCGGGAAGGTTTGAACGAGACCGCGTCGAGGGCACGCAAGAATCTTCGCCGAGATCTGGAGAACAAACTTGCGCAAGGCAGTCAGCAATTTCTTCAAGCATTCAGCGAAGTGGATCAAGTGTGTGTCGGTCTGATACGTCTTCGAGAATCGTCTGACGGCGGTTGTCTTATAGAGACTTGATGAACTGCAGAAACATGTCGCTGCCATGCGTATTGCCTGTGACGAAGCTGAGACGCAGCTGAGGCTGTCTAGCGAGGCCAGCCAGTCCCTCCTCGATCGTGCGGAGAGCTTGAGGAGTGAGAGGTATGATAATACTTGAAGGTGTTTTCTGCTGGCCGCTTACAGATAACACAGGGAGGAAGTCGAGACGCGCAAATCTATTGTCATGCTCTTCCTAAACCGCTTCACCCTCAGTAATGAAGAGTCTGAAGCTATAACCTCGCGGGACGTCCCCATCGGTCCCCGCTTTTTTGAGGCGATAAACAAGGCAGAGCGTATCCGTAATGACTGCAGGGTACTCATGACTGGCGAAGATGGACCCACGAAAGTTGGGTGAGTAGCATCCTGCGACCCCAGTGATGTTGCGTGAATAACGCTCGTACTTGCAGACTGGACATCATGTCATCAACTTCTTCCTACCTCGAACAAGGCTACGAGAAGATATATCGCTGGTGTTCTTTTGAATTCCGTCAGATGGGGCGCGATGTCCAGCTCGAAGTTGGCTCGACCATGCGACAAGCTATTAGCCGCCTCTCCCAGCGTCCAGAATTACTCTCGTGCGTATCTACTATTGGTGGATTTTTGGTATCTTTCCTCAATTATATGTGCCCACAGTGAAGCACTTGTTTTCCTGACACAAACGCGCCAAACCGCTCTGCTGAGCGCATTCCTGGACGCGTTAACACGAGGGGGCCCCTCGGGTCTCCCGCGTCCCATTGAACTGCACGCACATGATCCCATCCGATATCTTGGTGATATGCTTGCGTGGGTCCACCAGGCTATCGCCGCGGAATGTGAATTCCTAGAAAGTCTATTTGGGCTTGGAGGGCTAGAAGATGAAGGCAGAGCGAGGAGGATGGTTGGCGCTGTACGGACGTTTGAAGGAAGTGAAGAAGAGGGATGGGTCAAAGAACTGCTTAACTCTGCAGTAACGAAGTTGTGCGTGCCGCTCAAGGTCTGTCTGTCATTTGTCATACAAATGAATTTATTTCATGTGTGTTCCCAGGTGCGTGTGCAGCAGACTGTGCGCTCGCAAGAAAGCAGCATCGTCTCGTACAAAGTTGCGAATCTACTGCAATACTACATGCTCACGATGTGGCGCACTATAGGAGAGGATGCTCTTTTGTCGACGACTCTGAGCGAGTGAGTTCATTGCTCTGGTTTACTTGTGTACGTACTCATTTCTTTGAATAGAATTACGGAGGTGAGCTACAAGGTCTTCTTCGATGCTATCGAAGCCCAAGGTCGTGCCCTCCTACGAATCCTCTTGGTACGTCATTTACCATGAGTTGATTAATGTTTTTTTGTTCAAGTGATTACTAGGACCCAGATGACCCATCTTTGACCCCACCGCTCCCAATTTTAGAGCATGCCCAGCTCCTCCGCGAAATCATGCATGTTTACGACTCCTCTGTACTCGACGAGACCGCGTCAGAACCCGGACAGAGCTTCAACCGTATCCTAGATGTAATGCTCGATCCTGCCATGGAAATGTGTGCCGCCGCAGCCGATGAGAAGACCAGGCATCGCCCGCAGTGGGACCAGGCTGTGTTCGTGCTTAATTGCTGGTGTTATCTCCAAGTAGGTTTCTCACCCTGTCGCATACTTTTCTCGGCTAATCGAAATAGAGTGTACTAGAGGCATTTGAGTTCACTTCAGAGAAACGCCGCACCATCCAAGAAAAAATTGACGAAAGAGTGAGGCTTTTGGAGGACGAGCATGTGGGTTTATTGCTTTTCATCTTGTCTCAACTTCCATTCATCTATCATACAGTACGAGAACATTCTCAGAGATGCCTCGTTATACGACACTGTTGCCATTATTAATTCCAAGTCGTCTTCTGTAAGCTCCGTACATCACTCCCAGCTCATGCACATCTAAAAACCCCTGTACAGGATCCGCTTTCTCATTTGCTTCCTGCGCAACAACTGCAGCTCACCCTTGCGAGATTCTCACTCTGGCTTTCCAGCCCCGAGGTTGTGCATTCACCACGTCTATCAGCGTTATCATCACCGTCCCTACACTCCACCATCCACCGCGTAGGTCTGGTTCGTGTGGCAAAAGCCTACGCCAAGCTGTGCGAAGAGGCGAGAAAATCGGAGAACCGATATGAAGCGGCGAGCACGCTTTTGGGCATGGAGAGGCCCTTCGGGCAGGTTGGAGTGCTATGGGCAATTTTCGGGTTGGAAGAGGAGGGCGAAGAATCTGCGGTGAATTGAGCTGACTGGCGCATGCTAAAGTCAAGCATTGATCCCCGAGATTCGATGGTCAGGTTGTATTTTTGGTATTTCAGGCCTAGGGCCAACCGTTAATCTAGGGCATGCAAATGTATCAGTCTTCCAATGTCGACGGCAAGGTTCTAGCACCTTCTTTAAATTTAGTACAGAAATAGCACGATGGTGCCTCTCCATCGTCCTAGATCGTGTCCAAGAGACAGTATTCAATAGACACGTGAAGGGAAAAGGAGATCCGCAGTGAATTCATATTGGTAACGATGACACAGGAAGCACCGCCCTCTCTATCCTTGACTCTTACCTGGAACTGATTGATTAATACAGACGTCTTTTTTCTCTCTTTTTACATACACGATTCAAACATGATTCTCGAATTCAAGGCTATATACTTAGCTTGAGGAACTTCTAAT
>PVYE01001555.1:0-16407 GCA_002995055.1 Rhizopogon rudus | reverse complement strand
TGCACTTCTTATATAAATATTAAATATTATATACGCCAGGCTCTTTTCGACAGCCGCGACCTCTCAGCGACGATATATCACTTGCCGAAATGCTTCCGCTTGATGCAGGCTTGATATGTTGAGACATTGACAGAGGGGAGGGGGTAAGTACTGAGTGATCGCAGTACTCCTGGACATGCCCTAGATCAATCACGCGCCTGCTGGCAATTCATGCAGTCCAGAATGTACCCATTTCTATGTCCTTGTGGGACCCCTTTCTCCACAGGAAGTTAACATGAAAGCCACTGTTACGCGGAACGCCTCCGAGTCATTATCAGAACGAGGGTTGCCGTAGAACGTTACATAAGTAACTGATTATCACACAGGTTGAGTCACTTTAGATTTGCAACGATTCGACGATAAATTATATTTCAAAATTTATAATTCCGCAGTTCTGCATGAGATCGCCCATGTCTGATTTTCACTGGGACGGAGTGATCGCAATATTCCTGGACGTACCCTAGATCAATCACGCGCCTACTAGCAATTCATGCCGTCCCGAATGTACCCGTTTCTAGACGCATTATGTGTCCTTGTGGGGCCCCTTTCTCCACAGGAAGTTTAACATGAAAGCCGCTGTTACACGGAACGCCTCATTATCAGAACGAGGGTTGCTGTAGAATGCTTCTTTGCACAGGAAACCTCATGTTCAATAGAGTAGGGATCCCCAAGGAGGACAGTCAATGGGTTGATACATCCACAGTGCGGACTCAATGTACCCTAAATGTCTTTGCTGCGCGGTATGCGCCTACACAAGCTAGTTGGTCGCATAACAATGACAAAAGGAAAGCTCCCCCGAAATAATATTAGTCTACACTTCCACGAGGAGGCGAGCTTCATTTAGAACCCCAGTCAGAAACATGCTGATGCCGAGTGGTCTTTCCTCGTGGTGTCAAGGTGGGAGTCACATAAGTTGAACTCTAAGAAGATTACGCACATGCCAATAGAACTGCGGAGAATGGATGATGTCAGGCGTCTGTATAAATAGTGAGGTAACCGATACATGACGGTTCCTCTAGTTGACATTCCGAATGCCTGATACTATTGTAGTCATTTTCTCCACCGCTGCCGCCCTCGCAGCAGTCCTTGCAAAGGCGTTCTTGACCCCGAGGACAAGGGTACACACCAATATGCGGTCCATCCGAAGATTGTTGAGTCCCCGTGACCTCCCCATTCCTGCGCTGTTACGCGCCCGCGCCACACCTAACCAGCGCCTGGTAAAGGCGCTGGGTATTTCCAGTACATTCGTCAGTGACGATCCAAACGTACATGACAGCTTCACCCGCGAAGCCAAGGGTTTGATAACGGCTGTCAGCGCCAACGGGGATGGATGGTCGAGATTCGTTGATGTTGTTGACATCTGTGTCAACAGGTTCATTAACTCAGAGAATCTCGACTACGCCACCTTCGTGCAATCGGTCACGTTGGGCGTTGTCCTGACGGGCCTGCTGGGGGCAGATATCGAAGCTCTGGACCCCGCAGACATAGCATTCGTCACCAAAGCCATCAACGACCGTTGGGCGCAGTCAAAATCAAACAACGCTCTACCCGCAGAAATGCTCGATCGCATTAACGATCACATCACTAGATGGGTCCCAGACCGAGCCAACCCGCTTAACCTCATCATCCCCGCCTACGAGACCATGTGGCGCGTAGCCGCGATCGCAGTCGTATATTCTAATCGCGATCCCCTGCTGCGGGATGCCTTTATCTCCTATAATGAGAACCCCACTGACAATCAGTTCCGCGCCTTCACAAGCGAAGGAGCAGAAGCGCAGCCTAGCGTGGAGGCGATTGTTAGTGAGGTTCTCAGATTATACCCCCCAACTCGCCACATCACTCGCTCCGCAGACGTCCCGTGGTGGAAGCGACCATTTGTTCCATCTGTAGAGGTGGCTGACGTCGAAGAGATACAAAAGTCAGTTCTTTATGGACGGGACCCTAATTCCTTCAATCCTATGCGCTTCCACGAGAGTTATTCGGGTCCTAGAAGGGATCACTTGTATGCATTCGGGTACGGAAAGCTGAGATGCATAGCGGCAAGTTGGGCACCATCAGCTGCGGCTGTGATCACAGCGAAGATCGTGGCCACATTAGATGGTGTCGCGTTGACATTGAAAGAGGGACCGCGAATTGGGAAACGAGAAGGGTGGGAGGGTTGGTCGATTGAAAGAACATGACGAAATACGTGTAATGTTGCCAATCGTGATATGGTCTTCAGCCAGACGTAACCAGTGTATTTAGTATTTATTGTACCGTAAGCAAGATTTTGAACGCACTCTATGTAAATGCCCTCGCTGCGTGCTATCCACCTACACAAGCTCTGGACCACGCGATACAGCAATAGAAAAAGGAAGCTCCGGGAAACGATATATGGTGTAGATCGGAAGGCGAGCCTCGTTCCCGAGGTAGTCATGAGCGGAAGTATGGTGCTACCGAAATACCCTGGAATGTAGTCACGAACTTTGAGTGTTGGACAATAACTCTTTAGATGGTTAGGCAGATGAGCTTTGGACGCCAGTAATCGGAGAATGGATGATACGAGGTGTCTGGATAAATAGTGAGGCAACTGATGCATTAGAGTTCCTCTAGTTGACGCCCCCCATGCCCGACACTATTGTATTCATTGCCTCTGCCACCGCCGCCCTCGCAGCACTCCTTGCTAAATCGCTCTTGACCCCGAAGACAAGGGTACATACCAGTGTGCAGTCTATCCAAGAACTGTTGGGTCCCCATGACCTCCCCCTCTCTGCACTATTACGTGCGCGCGCCAATCCTAACCATCGCCTGGTCAGGGCGCTTGGTATTTCCAGTACATTCGTCACTGACGATCCACACGTTCATGAGAGCTTCACCCACGAAGCCAAGCATCTGATAGCAGTTGTCAGCGCCAAAGACCACGGAGATGGATGGATGGGGTTCGTCGATATGGTGGATATCTGTGTTAACAGGTACCTTAACTCAAAGAGTCTCGACTACGCCACCTTCGTTCAATCGGTTACATTGAGCATTGTCCTGACGGGCCCGCTGGGGGTAGATATTGAAGATCTGGACCCCATAGACGTAGAGTTCGTCACCAAAGCCATCAACGACCGTTGGGCGCAGTCCAAAGCAAACGACGCTTTACCCACAGAAGTACTTGATCAGATCAATGCCCGCATCACCAGATGGGTTCCAGACCGAGTCAACCCGCTCAACCTGATCATCCCCGCGTACGAGACGATGTGGCGGGTAGTAGCAATCGCGGTTGTCTATTCTAATCGCGACCGCACCCTGCGGAACGCCTTCATCTCGTACAATGAGAACCCCACGTTCCATGTCTTCACAGGAGAAGCGACAGAAGAACAGCCTAGTGTTGAGGCGATCATCACTGAAGTGCTCAGACTACACCCTCCAACTAGTCACATCACTCGCTCCGTAGACGTCCCGTGGTGGAAGCGGCCATTCGTTCCATGTATAGAGGTGGCTGACATCGAGGAGGTACAGAAGTCAGTTCTCTATGGAAGCGATCCTCATTCCTTCAATCCTATGCGCTTCCACGACGGTCCTAAAAAGGAACACTTGTATGCGTTCGGGTACGGAAAATTAAGTTGTCTAGCGGCAAGCTGGGCGCCATCGGCTGCAGCTGTGATCGCAGCAAAGATCTTGGCCACATTAGACGATGACACATGGACGTTGAAAGAGGGACCGCATATTGGGAAACGGGATGGATGGGAGGGTTGGTCGATTGAAAGAGTATGACGAAATACTACAATATTGTCAATTGCTACTTGTGGTCTTCAGCCAGACGTCATCGGTGTATGTATTGTCCTGTAAGCCAGACCCCAACATTTGAAACAGTAGATCATGCTGTCGACTGCAAAAATCCGCCAGACTATTGTCCGCAGCTACTAGCGTCGGTTTTGTGTACTCGGACGCGTTTCGCGACTGCGGGGTGTGGCACGGCGTATGTTGTGCGCCGTGCAGTGTGATGGCGATCCAAGCTGCCAAGCTTGAAGATATAGCGCAAAAAGCTACAGGCGGTGCTTTCATATTGATTGTTATTTCATCAAGGGGAACCATTGATGTGATGAATAGCAGTGAATAGCTGGTGATCAGCGACCAGGGGAACCGAGACAATATTAATGACATAACTCCCTGGCACCAACAATGATGAACGACGATACCTGCCAATTTCGGTAGATGCGGATCGGAGTTTCAAAACTGACGGCTCTTGCCGCCGGAACAGGAAGATGGAAAATTTGATCCCAAGTCAGTCGTTGCAGACGTCAAATCGATACGCCCACCGACACAACCCACTACCATCCAAGCACCGTCGACTACAGTAGTCGACCCTTGGATACAAAAAATAGACTACACTCATGTCAGCGTACGTATTCCGACCTCCTACCGCTGCGATTAACTAATAGCATCACACTTTCATTTTTGTTGGACTTACAGAGAAGAAACACTACAGGATGTTGCAGAGAACGAGATCGAGTCCAACTGGGACCAGGTCGTAGATAAGTAAGTCAAGTCCCCTTCCGATCTTACAGAATCAAACCTCTGATGCACTTTAAAACAGCTTCGACAACATGGACCTCAAGCCTGAGCTTCTACGTGGTGTCTACGCTTACGGGTAAGCACCTTCATTCATTCTTCAATCAGTGTTATAATCAATGTTTGTAGTTTTGAGAGGCCTTCTGCGATTCAGCAGCGTGCTATCGTCCCTGTTGTAAAGGGTCACGATGTCATTGCTCAAGCCCAATCCGGAACTGGCAAGACCGCCACATTCTCCGTCTCCATCCTTCAGCAGTTGGATATGTCTATCAAAGGGTGTCAAGCTCTTATTCTGGCACCTACTCGTGAGCTTGCTCAACAGATCCAGAAAGTCGTCATTGCACTCGGCGACTACATGAACATTGAGTGCCATGCATGTGTTGGCGGTACAAATGTTCGCGAGGACATGGCCAAGCTTCAGGAGGGTGTGCATGTCGTTGTTGGTACCCCCGGACGTGTATATGATATGATCAACCGACGAGCTCTGCGTACCGACACCATCAAAATTTTCTGTCTCGACGAGGCTGATGAGATGTTGTCCCGTGGGTTCAAGGACCAGATCTACGAGTTGTTCCAGCTTCTACCGCAGGAGACTCAAGTAGTCCTCCTTTCCGCCACCATGCCTGCCGATGTTTTGGAAGTGACGAAGAAATTCATGCGTGACCCTATTCGAATTCTCGTCAAGAGGGATGAATTGACGCTTGAGGGTATCAAGCAATTCTATATTGCTGTGGAGAAGGAGGAATGGAAGTTGGAAACTCTTTGTGACCTTTACGAAACCGTAACGATCACCCAAGCCGTCATCTTCTGCAACACAAGGCGGAAGGTCGACTGGTTGACGGAGAAGATGCACGGGCGCGAATTCACTGTGTCGGCTATGGTCAGTAATTGCGGCGTTATCTCAGTTTGTATCACATCTGATCTCATCTCTTGCTTAGCACGGAGATATGGAGCAGAAGCAGCGTGAAGTCCTAATGAAGGAGTTCCGCTCAGGTTCATCTCGTGTTTTGATCACGACAGATCTCCTAGCTCGTGGTATCGACGTACAACAGGTATCTCTGGTCATCAACTACGACCTGCCGACAAACAGAGAGAACTATATTCACCGCATTGGTCGCGGCGGGCGTTTCGGACGTAAAGGTGTTGCCATCAATTTCGTGACAACCGAGGATGTCAGAATGTTGAGAGAGATTGAACGTGAGTACATTTGCTTACAGCGTGTGGGATTGAGTACTAAGATCCGTGTGCAGAATTCTACAACACTCAGATTGACGAGATGCCTCTGAACGTCGCGTGAGTTTCTTCCTCCGGGACTAACGCAGTGATCGGTTCCGGTTCTGACACCTACTTTTTTAGCGATCTCATTTAGATTTGTCTGGTTTACAGGCCAGACTCTTGTGATGCCTCTCCGAAATCGTTAGATTCGTTCTTTCTGATAGTGAAATTTTCTTGACCGTACTACGCCATGTAAAAAGTTTTGGGTCTGCCCGGCTACCGTCATGATTTTCTTTCGTACTGTGTTATGTCTGCGTAATCGCATTACCTGCTGTTTTCTTTGACTGTTGTGGAAAGAAGATATATACATCATTCTACACGTTGCGCAATATCGCACCACTGTCGCTCCCCGCATGCGGCTGTCTAATAGCCGGAGAGAGCCCATTGGACCGGAGCACTGATAATGCATAGCCTCATCCCGCATGCCTAGACGTCCCTGAACCTGTCTGTGGACGAGATCCCATTTTGATGATCGAGACTGGCAGCGAGAGGCTGTACATGTCTCGTGTACTCTCACAGCGCACAGACTTTTTCCTACTTTAGTTCACCTGGCCCACCAAAGCTCTGCTCCCCCTTACAAAGCTCACTAAGCCAGACCCACCTCCAGCCCATCCATCAAGAGCCGTGCCTTCCCGACGTCTAAGGACGCTGTTCTAACTTTGTATCGGCCCAAGACCGGGCAGATCTGCGTCCAGCCTAGATCCTGAACAGTTACATACTCGAGGCTGTTTTTTCAGCCTTGCTTGGCTGGCTAATCACTTCATTCATACATAAGGAAGTGTAAGCTTATTAGACTCAGCAGCTAAAGTAAGGGCCGCCACCCACTCGTGGTACTACTATTTAATTTCTCGCACCAGCACCTCATCACTTCCTCCATACCCCCCTTGACATAATCAACCGTTGCACTTGTCAAAAGTTGTCATGGTGAGTCGTGTTTTGTGTGCATCTTCACTTGCTGCAATGTCTTCGTCTTCCTTTTCTTCCCATTATACTCATATATATTCTAGCACTGCGGGAAGCTCACTCTATCGTCACATACCGGTGGTCACCCTTCTAGCATGTCAAACTGGTCTCCCTCGCCTATATCTCAAGGCCCTTATCCTTCTCGAACTTCTGGAGCATCAGAAATATTGTCAAGGCTTTATGTCTCAGATATATCCTTCGCAGAGAATCCTGCGGCGCTCGCTACCCTCGGCATCACCCACATCCTCTCTGCAATGCGTGGATACGTCGCAGTACCCCATGAACTGCCCATCCATCGTGCCCAGTATCCTCTCGAGGATCTTCCATTCTCCGAGCTCGCTGCGCACCTCCCATCCACAACTGCCTTCATCCGCAGCGCACTGCACGATCCTAACACGCGTGTCCTTGTACACTGCATGGAGGGGATAAGCCGCAGCACGAGCGTAGTCTGCGCATTTCTCATAGCGGAGTATGGGTGGACGCCAGCACAAGCTATCCAATACGTCAAAACGAGACGAAGATCTGCAGAACCCAATTTTGGATTCGTTCAGCAGCTGCAGGAGTATGCAGACTCATTGCGGCGCCAATCATGATAGTAGTGGATTACGGCCATAAGAGGTCGTGTAGATGGTTTTTGATGGGGCTTGCGTCACTCCCATGGATTCACATACGCAAAAGTACTGTATCATCTGTATGACCAGAATACCCTAGCGCGGGATCTCATTCCAGATACAGTACGAGTCTCATAGTCCTGCGCATTATCGGCAATACAGAGTAATTAACTTATAGTCTCACAATCACGTTAGGATAGAATACAACAACCTCACGTATAATATTGCAAATACATAATATGGACAATCCTCATGAACAGCATCCCTGTTTATTTGAGACCTGATCCAGGGCAACGCCCCCATTTGCTGACTTTGACAGCTTCACTCCTGGCGACTGAAATAGCATGTCAGGATGATGGCGTCAGGGGATTGTTGACTTGTAATAACACTCACTCGATCATCATCAAACACGCCATTCCTGATCTTGTGCAGGATGTCGCGAGAAGCTTGCTCAAATGCTGATTCAACGTTCCTCCCTGATTTCGCACTCGCTTCCAAGAATAGCATTCCCTCCTTCTTAGCCCATTTCTCTGCCTCGTCTGCGGACACTTCTCTCCGTCTACTTGATGACCCTTCCATTTCACCTTCGCATAGGTCAACTTTATTTCCGATTAGTATGCAGGTTAAGTGCGGGTCGGCATGCTCTCGGACGTCATCAAGCCACGACTGCGCATGTATGAAACCTATGGTCCGATAGTCAGTGAACTGATGAGAATGGCCGGTTGTATGGGACGCACTTGCTCGAGATGTCACGTCATAGACTAGCAAGCAGCCCGCGGCTCCACGGTAGTATGACCGTGTAATTGACCTAAATGATTCCGTGCCAGCGGTATCCCAACCTACAAAGTTCATTACATGAGAACGACCATGTGCCGCAGGAGAATATGACGCACATTGTAGCTTAACAATCTTCTCTTCGTCGGGTATCTTAATCAGCTTTGAGCCGAACTCCACTCCTAGCTAGGGGAGATGGAGGCGGTGCGTCAGCTTCGGCATCAGACATGCGAAGGTGGTGCGCACTGTTGGATCGGGGTTCGCGAGAAAACGCTGGTCTGTTAAGCGGACGAGTAATGATGACTTTCCAACGCCAGCATCGCCTGTCAGTGCGGTTATTAAGCAATGGAGTTCAATTGCCGGATTACAGCTTGAAGTGGCACATAACATACCTGTGATGATAAATTTGAGGACATAGTGCCAAGTAATCCCTGCCATTAGGACCCTAGATGTTCACGTCGTATATGATAGTCTAGAAGAACAGATACAGCAATAAGAGAATGTAGAAGAGTGGAAGGCCGGACGGGCCCCCCACACCAAAATCACGTGATATGAACCGGATATTTGCGGAAAAGGACCTTGCATTCGAAAAGCCGCACTGAACACTTCCATTTCAACGTCTTCCACAATGAGCAGCGCAACCTGGCGAAACGTCTTCACGTCCGTGTTCAGTATATTTTGGTTCATTTTTTATCAATTGACATATCTCTGAAGGTACAACAAATATGCCCAGATCACCGCACGGGCTGTTCGTCAGTCGTTGACAGAGTCTGAGCGTGTCGTGGCTGAGAAGAGAGGCGTCACAGCTCTAAAATACCAACAATGGGAAAATGGCGTCGGTGGACAGCAGGTACGTTCCTACACTTGCTTTGTATTTTCCATCACATCTCTGATAATGCATTTTTTACACCCAGGTATTCCTGAACCCTGAGGAGGACAAGGGTGTAGGGAAGAGCGCTGCAGTCTAGTTGCACATCGGCGTCTTACATGACTAGCGACGGCGTGCTTTAATTCCCATTGTGATCATATATCAAATAGATTGGCTTGGCTGGAGTCCTTCGCCGCACCATGGTACCCAACCTGAACGATTTGTTTGCCCTGAGGTCGGCAACTTACTTTTTCAATGAAACGTTTGATGCGCATTTTATGGGCCTGAGTGAGCTGTCCAGATCTACAATGCCCCCAACCCGCGAGCCGCTTAATCGTGACCTGTTGGAATTGGTCACCGACATCGTTTACTCCGATGTTTCGCCTTCCAGCCTAGTGAGTAGAATGGGCGGCAATTCTAGACTTGACAACAACATCAGAGCGCGCACTGGTAGGTCTTACCACACTGGCTGCAAAATGAAACAGGTTCACAGGGGGGCGCGTGCATAAAATCCATTATCTCCGATAGAACCTTGGTAACTTGTTTGACTCATCAGCTCCGCGAGCCCCGCGCCATCTGTTCCGACCCCAGCTCACCTCCCTTGCAGAAGACTCTCGATCAACTTGCTAGTTTGGATTATCGGGTCCGAATTTGCATCCGCTGTTTCTGTTCAAATGTTCAACTGTTTCAGCTTGGTCCCCGGACCTACAACACATCAGCAACGTTGCGATCTGAAGCAGCTCGCCACTATCTCCACCATATCATAAGAACCAACGGTGCAGAAATTTCACATCCTTAAATGAATACCTAACGGAAGAAGCAGGAGCCACATAAACTGTTATCGCGTCGAATTCTAATTCATAGCGATTGGATAGGCTTGCAGGCGCAAGCCGAACGCAATTCGGACAAAATTAACTAACGGTATGTGCATGTTAGGCTATTTTCATGATCAAGCTGAGGCGACACCTCAGGTCGGAACCATCCGAGCAGAAGCGTACATCAACAGAAACGCCTCCGCTTCAAGTTCCGCCTCTTCCTGCTGCCCACCATTCCGTCATCATCCTGCCATCAAATGCGGCGGCTACGCAACAATACTCTTCCGTCACGGCGGTGCCTCTCTGTCTTACAAAATGGCGGTAAATCAATGATTGACTCCGCATAGGATTGGCATCACGACGTCGGGATGACTGTCTCGATTTTGCACTGCAATTTGTCAAGGAAAGGCACTACTGCGTATGAGACTTGTTGGTCCTGATGCTGGATCGGCGAAAGGACATTCTTACTCACCCTCTGTCGATCCGTTTGCATTTCTCTTCGGCTGTTTTCGACCGTAGTAAAGAAGGAACGACTATCTTCATTCGTCTATAGTCTGCCTAGTAGGGGAAGCTAGTTTGCCTTTCACTGCTCTCTCTGACCTGTCGCAGCGAATCAGTGGTACTCTGCGGTGTTCCTTTGCCACCGTCGCTAATTAATTCTAGTGGCGTAGTCAGTTACACCCGACGGGAGGCCATCATAAACTCATCTGAGGCCCCTTCTGACAAGTTAATATAGCCCTGCCGTTTGGCTAATTTCCCTCTTGGCGCCCCAAGATGCAAATTACCAAGGCAGACGCAAGCGGTGCCTTTGCTTGATTCCAGCACAACTTACATCATACACATCACGCATGAAAGATGCAGTTTTGCAATTGCAAAAGTAAAGCAAAAAGGCGGACTCTATCGGTATACGCAAATAAAATAAGTCTTTTCTCTTCGCAGCAGAGACACGCAACCGCGTTCGGACAGAACGTAGAGCGAGCGAGCAGCAGAAAAACGAGGCCCAAAACCGTATTTATTTCGACGTGACGAAGCCCTTGCCGGAGTACCCTTCCGATGATATGCCTGCACGTCAAGCAGGTCATAAGCACTCTAAAAAATATTTCTGAAGGGAGAGACACAGACCGTGAATAGGGTTGATGTTTTGCGCGAGTGCACGTTCGTTGGTTGCTTCCTCCCATTCACGTGTAAGCGTTTTCGGTGGAGGCGGAGCTAAGGTTCAGGGGTATAAATACGATTAGTCCCGGTGTACGAAAAAACTTGGAAAAGCGTACCTTGCGAGCGGATGGCCAGAGTAAGCAGTCCAGCGACACCCACAAGGCCCATGGTGGAAAGGAAAACCTTGAAACCCTGACCAGGTGGGCTGACAGGAGCCCGGGGTCCATGCGGGCCAAAGGCAACATAATATGCTATGTACGCGCATGACACAGAAACCAGTGTTCAATCCAACCCAACGTCACGATATAGTGTCATTTCGAAGAAAAACAGCAGGCCAAAAACACATCAGTAAGACATGTCGACAGAGCCGAAGAGCGGAAGGACAAAAACACGTACCGGCCTTTTTCTCATCCAAAGAGAGGGTTTTCCAGTCCTTCTTCTGCAACTCCTCGAGCTGCCGGTGGACAACTGCCTGCTCGCTCTTCGTCATCTTTTCCCATTGTGCCTCGACATTGGAGAGAGGGATAACAGATACGGTCGTGGACGACGAGGATGCGGACGTGGGTGCCTGCGCGGCGGTCGCCAGACGGCGTAGGGATACTCTGGGACGCGCCAGGCGAATGGCTTGCATGAGGGAGGATCAAAAAAGCGAAAGTGAGGGGAGAGAGAAGTTGAGCAAGTGGAAATTAGCGGGCAACAGAGCGTGGAAAAAAAGCACTCGGCAAGCACCTCCAACGGATTTCGTACATCGGCGCGAACCGGGTTATATGACTTTACTACTTATCTCAGACCGAACTCGTACAGTGACATTAATGGCCGTGATAGCTGCTAGTATTTTGTATTCGTACGGAGAAGAAGTAACAGACCCGAACGTAAACTATCATCAAGAGGACAAGATCAAGATTCAGCAACTAGGAATACATGGATATCACATCACTCAAGCCTCAGTAGAGACACCAGGGCAGTCACGAGAGATGTGACTGAGACGTAGATTAGCAAATGTATAACGAGGACGACGAGATGCTCACCCCTCTGAACCACATGTGTAGCAAGCACGCCTCTGAGGTTGGGGGCAGTCGCGGCTAATATGACCCTAAATTTGCGGGGTTAGCCGGAGAATCTCATGTGAGTAGAGTAACATACTGCGCCCGAGCAGTTATAGCACTTGGCGCCTTGAACACAGTCACGCGACAGATGGCCTACACCACCGCAGCTATAGCTAATGGCGAATGAGTACAAATTTAAGGTGAAAACCACAATACAAACCAAGTTTTCGAGCCAAAGCCGCCTCCACCAAAGCTACCACCGCCTCCGAAACTGCTGCCTCCCGCAGTGTTGGCCTCAGGGCATGCGCGGGCAATGTGGCCGGGCTTGCCGCAGCGGTAGCACTCCTGGGTGGAAGAGCCGGAGAATCCTCCGCCGTAGCCGCCGCCACCACCACTAGCTTTTTCAGGGCAGTCGCGAGACTGAATACTTTGAGTAAATCACACAAAATTGAGACCAAGTTCCTCAAAAACATACGATGTGACCCTCTTGTTGACACGTGTAGCAAGACTTGGCCTTGGGTTCCATCGTGCATTGACTGGAAATGTGGCCCCCCATGTTGCCTGCGGACATCGTGAATATCGGTATAAACATAGACTCAGTGTTGACATACAGTTGAAGCTAAATGAGGCGAGTGAAAATGAGACGACGCCCAGCATAAACACGATCAATAGTTACCAAGTAGGCCCTGGGTTGGGGCAGGCGGCAGCTTGATGGCCGACTGCATTCATGAAGGTTGGTGGCGCAGACCCAAGCACGGCATGATAGAATGAGTCAGAGAAGACGAGCCATGCAATATATTGCGATTGTGCGATTCGTCGACGATAACATGCGTCATCGGTAGATATAGATGAAAGAGAACAAAGCGGACCACGTCAGCACCGCACACCGAACGCAGAAGATGTCAGAAGTGTAAATAAGAACGAAGGGAGATAGCAGTGGCTACATAGCATTTTCCTTCGCCACATCGACGAGGAATTGCTTAAAAGCTGGGGAACAAACAACACAGAAACACCACGCACAGCCTCGACAGTTGAAACATCCCCGAGCGCCAGACATGTTGTAAAACCTATGGAAAACCTGTCAAAAAAGCAAGGTTAGGGGTCCGTGCACGATTCACGCAGCCCATGATGGTGTCAGTGCGAAAAGTGCATTGGACAAAGGAAAATATCTTATTCGAGAATTTGACGTACTGTACTATGAAAGATTGTGGAGTGAAGAGGAGGAGGTCGTCGTCGCTAAATGTTGGGGGTGAAAAAAAGACATCGCTTTCATAATCATACGGCACTTCATCGAACACGTGGTCATCACATGTTCAAACCATTTTTGGGTAGGCAGCCCGAGTCCCGTGACAAAGTACTTACCTTTCCACTGGCCCGGGGAGCCATGGCCCACCATTCACAACGACCTTGATGTAAAGTCTCTCTGCGAATGGGTGTGACAAACATAAGTTCCAACGCAAGTGGTGTCCGTGGCGCATGCCTCACGCGTGTTCCGCGAAATATGGCAAGCACCAGACATTTGAACTTCTGTTTGACATAGCACCGCTAATTCTTTTGATCAGTGTTGGATCATTAAATATCTTAGTTTTCCCCTTGTTTTGCACCAGAAACACTAAACACTACCTTTTTCCGGGGCGGCCTCAGGGTCACTGGCATGAACGATGTCTCATGGGCATTATCGTCATTGGAAACAACGCTATGCCCCATCTCTCTCGTCGTCAATGTGACTCGTGCCTGCAGACTTGCCTACAACAACCCTTGCCACCCAATCCTTCTCATGTCCCTTCCCACAGCCGCTTAGTGGTCACGGTAACCTGGCATGTCTCCGTCGATGGCGGCCAGCTAATGTCATGCTCTAGACCATTGCGCCACACAATGCCTCTCGATAATGACTGCGTACTAGGCCTACGCCATTGACGTCTATTAGATTATACTCGTTCTTTCCGCCCACTGCTACCTCTTTTCCTTACATCGGCTACAGTAATGCTACATATTGCCACAGCCAGGGCCTATGGACTATGTCCTTGCTTTTGTCAACCTTGTCCCTTCGTATGAAATTATCTGTGATGACAGGTGTAATGCTAGTCTGCCCTAGGCCGGCCAAATACTTAGAAGGAAGACAGTCTCTCTTCTTATTAGGGTATGCCTCAGGGGAGACTAGCGGGGTCCAGAACTTGGCATCGCGTGGAACGTGGATTCTATACAGGATTACCGTTCGCAAACGACACTACTAGCCAGGTATACGGTATAGATTGATGTAAATTTCGTCGAATGATAATTTAACTTCAAGACTCAGAAGGTCTGTCTCCGTAATCCCCCCGCAGTTGTGAGATTCTGCCAGATTTTGCCACCGAAATCTGCCATGTGCCATGCATATGCAGAACCTATTCTGCCGACAACACTACCTTGGTCCTTCATCATCATGGGCCTATAGTTGCGTGTGTGAAAGGAGAAGTTGTCGTTTGTTCCCGACAGCGGAATAAGTAGACCTGACGCTGACCTTGATTCGCCAGGGGATGGATTTCATTGGATCCGCTACCCATACCACAGTACTGGTGCTGATTGAAGATTTGTCGGAGGTAGTTGAGTGATCATGACCACGGCTTGAAAAGTCCGACTGCTGCTGCAACGGCCAGCGCGATGACAACAAAAACCAATTATGGGAAGGCCGAACGAAATATGCATATATCACTCCAAGGTAAATGTGGGTTTACAAGTTAGACCCTCATCATGACCACACACCACTCCCGCCTTGACGTCGAGTCACTCGATGACTTTTAGATCCAACTCCGCTTGAATGAAGCTCTCCAGCGTCAAAAAGCGGACCGTGGTGATCGTAGTTCAGGCGAGAGCTCCGAGGCAGCTCGTAGACATACAAATGCAGCACTGACTGTCGTCCAGACCACAGTGCACTTTCTGTTACAGTCCGAATGAGCTCGTGATGAAATTTCTGGAGGAATATACAGAGATTATTATTATTTCCGACGATCAAGTTTTGTTACAGTTCTTGCTCGCTGTCCAAGTCACTTGCCGTATCCCCATTCACACCCCACATATATTGACTGTAAATATTTGATATAGCTGCCTTGTTTCGCGTCAGAGCATGGTAACCAGAAGGGCCTACCGGGGTAATGTACTATCCGGGAGTAAACAATGATATTCAGTTTCTAAGATTGCCACTTTAGACGAAGCGCCTTCTGCTTGTAGCTGGTTGTGAACTTGAGTGGTAGTTCAGGATAAGGCCAAGATCGAATTCACCGACAGCTTGAACGCATGTGAGCCAATACCTTAGACGGCGTTCAGATCCCGAAGCTCTAAGCCTCTACTACTGCCAGCACACGGGTTACTATGTCACCCCGCTAAGGAAACTGAATTGTGGTAAAGCTGTCTACCACACGGAGCCACGCCAAGATAAATAATATCGCCAGGGTGCATTAGGATGAAACATTAGTCGGACGCTGTCGGACGAGCAGGCAGACCACCGCCTATCATCACATGCTTCTGGACTGACCCCTACTGCCTGTGTATAAAAGCCAACGACAAAAACATCATCCACTAGCAGCAGCTCTCCCGAATTGCAACAATGAAATTCACCTCACTCACCACTATGATCATGTCTACTGCAGTACTAGCGGGGATGATAACTACAGCAGACGCTCAAAGCCCCAGCGGCGACTTCTGCTCCAAAGCAAGTGAGTACCATCAACCCATCTTGTTTGGATATGCGAACCTCAGACCGCGTACTTACTGCTGCTTGTAGATCAGTATGGGTGTGAAGTGGTCTCAGATTTTAACAACGGCAACGCGTTCTTGTATTTCTGTCAGTCAGACAACACTATCCTTATCAGTGAACTTTGCACCTGTCCATCGTGCTGCGACGTCACCGATACTTTCAATTGCAACTAAGAGGAAAGGGTGAGCCTTCTGATTTGCCGTGTCAATGATGTCATAGTGATACGTTACAGCTGTCTCCAGGTCGCGTTGGGGAATAGGGTTTGAGTTTTTGGGTGTGAACAATGTTTTGGCTTATGAATGTATTCAAACCACTGTGTGGCTTCATGTCCATCTGCGATATGTTAGTCCGACCTTAGACTGAATCTGTTACTCGCCAGACGTTAACGTTCGATTGCCTTCTACCACGTCCGGAAGTCCACCGCTGCCAGCACAAGGGCGATGTCACTGACCCCTGAATTGTGAAGATGTGCAGTACCTTGTGTGAGACTTGTCCACCAGAATCGGCAAATCTTCATTTGGGCGATAGTGGATGTAGCACACCGGTACGAATGGCGAGAAGTGCATGGATCAATTAATTTTGGGTTTGT
>PVYE01001525.1:890-23090 GCA_002995055.1 Rhizopogon rudus | reverse complement strand
GTCCAAGATGCCGTGGCGTCTCTGTGAGTAGTAATCAGATTTTCATCGTTTGACTCGAACGTTGATATTCGCCCAGGCCAGAGACGGGCGCCGCAACCATTTTGATTGGACATGGAGAATACTTTGAAATGGTTAATGTAACGCGGTCCGCACCGCTCACTCTATTGGTATTAGTCACTTTGCATTTGAATTTTGACGGCTGGATGATTTTTCTTCGTAGGGCCAGCTTTATCCTGCTACTGCTTCTGACCCAGCGGGAAATGCTTCTCAGCGCAACCTCGTCCATATTTGGAACAATTTATATGTTCAACCTGGGATAACTGACGAGGAGACAGCGACGCTTACCATTGCACCCTCGTCTGGACAACATTTCGGTAATACTAACTTCAGAGCGTATAATATCGACTTTGAAAATCGTGCGGTGAGTGCCATGTCTTTCTGGTATTAATACCGTCACGGACGAGCTTCCCGGGCTCAGGCCAATTACTCTATTTCTCAAGCTCTCGTCACCTCTATCGCCCACGCAAATGCCTCGTTCTATGGCTGCGTCTTTGCCAGCTGGCAAGATACATGGTACACTGGCAGTGGTGCATATACATATGTCTTTGACAGTATTATATACGGTAAAACTGATTGTAAGTTCCATGTTGTTTTGCAGATTGCAGCCGCTGACGCTGTGGCAAGATCTTTTTGGTTATGGTACTGCGTAAGGGTATTTTAATGCATATATAAAACCGCTGCGTAACCTGCAGAATAGCTGGTTCCAGAACGTGACCTTAGCCAACCGAGCTTGTGGTGGCGGTATCACAGCCTGGCAGGGTACAAGTGGCACCAAAAATGGGGCATACATTGCGGATTCCAAAATCATTCGGGTCAGTTTACGCTGAAAGTGATCATCTACTATTCTCATTTCAATTCAGTCCCCAGATGCAAATTCTACCACTGTGACAGATAAAAAATGTTATCTTGGTAAGAAAACAGATCGAGCACATGCTTCATTTCTAAAGCTAAGTATGCATCGTCTCCTCAGGACGTCCATGGAATACCTTGGCCACTGCTGTATACTTGCGCAACTACATGGACGAGAGTATTGAACCTGCAGGTTTCAGATCCTGGGACGGAAAGTGAGAAGATTGCAAACGGATTGAACCAATCGACTAACTTGTTTGACAGAACGAGTGTTCCAGATACTACTTATTATGCAGAGTTTAACTCGTACGGTAAGCCCCGTGCCACATATGCTGCTAGTGTCAGATATATACGATGCCTGCAGGTCCTGGAGGGGACACGTCCGCACGTGTAGAGCAAGACCATATCCTGAACTCCGAGCAGGCGCAAGACTTCACATTGGAGGAAGTGTTCATGGGCACGCCAGCATGGATTGATTTCAGTTATGAGTAATGGCGGATGTTGTCGTATTGTGCTGAAAGACACTGGCGACGGAATCAGGAATCACAATCGTTCTTTCTGGCGAGTAGCCAGTCTCGTTCATTGTACTTACCATGTGTAATGTTACGGTCGTTACAGCTATTCGTCGAGGTTCTGTAAAAGACAAGAGGTTGATCATGTCGGGTGAGGATCATATCTTCCCCCCCCCCAGAGTGTCCCCTTGGAGATTAATGAGCGCAGAACGGAGCTCCGATTATACGCGCACCCGTTTCCGTCCTTTAACTCACCAGCTTCCGGTGTCACAGTGCAGGTCGTGTAGGTCGCTGATAGCGATCTTCTCCCCACAGGCAAGTGACACGACCTGCACAGTGCACATCAAAGGCAACGACAAGTATGCTCAGAGGCTCGACTCCTGATACCCCAAAGTTGAGACCTTGGATGATTTGCGCCCTGTGCGCTGGGTCTTTCCCGACTCTGCCTCTAAATCTGGTTCCGTAGGCCTGAAGTCAAGCTCGGAAGTGAAAGTGACAGTGAGAGTTCGAGGAGGGCGGGCGTCGGTGATGGTGTTGAGCAGTACGTGTGGTAGCCGAAGACATTCGAACCTTCGGTTGCGGACGGTTGCAGATGACGTCCACCAAAAGTTTCAACTAGGGTCGGGCGCTGCCCCAATACCTTGTGAAGTGAGATGTCTGTTCGACAGACTCGCAAGGGTTGAAGGAAACTTAGTTGGACGAAAAAGTTGGAACCGTACAACATAAACGGTTTAAGTGCCTCATGACATTGATGAGGTAACTGCAGTCAATGACCTTTGGTGACGTTCGACCTACAACAGGCTGGAAGGCTTCAGCATTTCAGTGTGCGGTAAGGTGCAAGCCATTCTAGTTGTTCAAACAGCTACAAGTCAGCGCGTTCTTATAATGCGCTTGAGTGCAAACAATGAGCGATTAAGAGTCTGATAGATATGTATCTCGCACATGAACTTGCGGTCCGTGAGGGTGGAGAGAGGAAGCATGATGATGCATTCGACAACCAACTAAAAATAACATTACAGATGCTCAGGACAATCGAGGAGTGGTTGAAGTAAGACTATAAGAAGACAACATGAACGTAGAAAAAATGAAATTAGGACGTCACTGGAGAGAAGGAAAACATCAGTTAAGTATAAGACAACGAGTGCCAGACACTTACTGTAGCTAGCAGGATCAATGTGGTCAGGAAGCTCAGGCACAGCAACCTCGAACCGTGATTGAATGGCAGCCATGACTTGTTGATCTGCCTCACTGGATTGGAACGTGATGGCGAGACCCTTTGTTCCGAAGCGACCTGCACGACCGACGCGATGAAGGTAGCTGTCGGCGTCTGGCGGGCAGTCATAGTTGATCACAATATTGACCCGTTCAACGTCAATGCCACGACCAAAGATGTCCGTGGCGACAAGGATACGCTTTTCGAAAGCCTTGAACGCAGTGTAGCGATTTATACTACAACGATCACTTAACATAATTGACCATTAGTCCAGAGAGTAACAACTCACCGCTCCTCTTGAGCCAAGCCCGAATGGATGCTGATACTAGGGAAATTGCAAGAAACTAAGAGCTTGTCAAGCTCCACCGCTCTTGCGACAGATTTGACGAAGATGACCACCTAAAAATCATAAATGAACATGTCTTTCGGGCGGGACAACTATCATACCTGGTTGAACTCCAGAGTGTCCAATAACTCGTTCAACTTCCGGTTCTTCGCATTCTCGTCGAGCTTCACATAATGTTGCTGCAAGCCGTGCAGCGTCAACTTCGTCTCATCATCAACAAAGATCTCCAAAGGCTGCGGAGAGTGTGAGCGGAAACTCCATCAGAAAACATGCATCACGTACATTCGCCATGAATTTCTTGCAAGTCACCCTAATTTCCTTCGATAGTGTGGCACTGAACATCATCACCTGCTTGTGGTGAGGTGTCGCACGGAAAATTTCTTGTACGTCTCGACGCATGTCTGCGAATCAAATAAAGAATAGCGGGGAGATGCAGTTAGACTGTTGTCGAACTTTCGGCGAACGAGAAAAGAAGTTATGTTAGAAGTTCATCCTCCAATTCCAATTGCCATGCTCATCAACCCAACGAAGATCCCATGACCCAGCATCTACAGCGTTTCAGAGCGCACAAGGCGCCTGCGCCTCGGCGGAGCGAGGGACGTTGACTGTGGCGAGACAAGTACTTCTTCCGGCGGCGGCAGCCGATAGATGTGGTGAATATGATAAAGGAGGTACCAAGATACCGCAGACTCGTAGCCGAAATCGAATCGCAGGATGAGACTAACCAAGCTGTTCCAGCATTTTATCGCACTCATCCAGAGTGAAGTGCTTGACGTTCTTCGCATCCAAAACTTTGTCTCTTGTAAGGGAATTGAGTCGTCCAGGAGTGGCCACGACGATATGGGGGCAGCGAGTCTTGTCACGAAGGATCTCAGCATCCTTTTGAACAGGAGTACCGCCGTAGAACGTGCCAACTCGTACGTCAGGCATGTACTTGGCAAAGCGCGTGTACTCGTTCTTTATTTGGAATGCGAGCTCGCGCGTGTGGCAGAGGACAATGACTGAAACTTCTCCATTGACGGGCTCCAGCTGCTGCAAAGTCGCAAGCACGAAGACTGCCGTCTTACCGTGCCCTGACTTCGCCTGGCAGAGGACGTCCATTCCCAGGACAGCCTGAGGAATACATTCTTGCTGGACTGCAGGAAAACAAATTGTTGAGTTGAGAACATCATTTGAACGTCGCTTAAGCATACCTTCTGAGGGGTGCTCAAAACCCAAGTCACTAATGGCTCTCAGAAGTTCAGGTTTCAGCAAGAAGTCTCTGTGAAAAGCAGGAAATAAATTGTCAGGTGGTTTACGAAAACACGACACAAGAACAAACCTGAAGCCCGTCGAGTGTATTCCAGAGAAGTTTTTCTTGTCCTTGTCGACCTCACCATCGACTGCCGCCGCCGTTGCCCCGTTCACAGCTGCTGGAACTGCGCCATTGGGGATAACGTCGTGCTCATCCTCGTAGTCGATAAGTTCCTCGTTGTCGTGGGAGCTCATTGTTGTGCAGAAAAAGAGTAGGTTGTCAGAAGAAGGGGGTTGTCGACAGAAGAGGAGAAAAAGCAAAGCAAGAAGAGGAGAAGGTTGAGGTCAAAGAGCAACACACAAAAATGTGGCGCTACCTAATGCGGCGCGCTTACTAACAACACGCCACAACACAACTCACGTGCGCACGGACCTTATGATACTTACCCCCTGATTGCATCCTGGCGCAGCAACTTGAAGTGCACTACTAGAAGTAATTAGCAGAACATGCACGACGGCTACGTCGCTCCCGCATATTTGACATTTGTTCGAACACTCAATCCAACGAATATTCTGTAACTTTCGCCGCGATATCTCAACGTGAACAACACAACTTGGTTCAACAGAGACACTTGTGTGCTCAGGGGGTTCTTGCCTTCATCTTAGAATATGCATCGATCATTCGTTCGTTGAAATTAGAACAAACGGGCTGAATCACTTCCGCTTTGCGTTCTCGAGCGTTCTTGGCACGGGTATTTTTGTAATGACCGCAATAGAAATAGAAAGATGTCTCCTTCGACGGAAAATATCTGCAGCAGAAGGTCACTTCTCTTAGCGACTGCATCCACTACATCAGCGTTTACATTATTGAGGGACTGGGAGACGTCCAACTTATTGCCAGACAAATCATAGTCATGTCCAACTTTACACATCAAGCCAAAAAAACAAACAGATGATCTAACTTTTGCATACCTTCGAATTGCCTTCGAGCTGGACTTAATTCCCAGTGAAAATCGACAAGTTAGAGGTCGATAGAAATAGCGACCTATCAATCTGGAGGAATTCCTCATTTACGCTTTCACCTACCCCGCCCGCCGCTTCGGAGTTTTCTTTATTTGGTTGTGTGCTGTCAACCTACACCGATTATAGCCGAGACATGTTTTTCGTTGGGTGCGCAATATAACGGTCGACGCAGCGGGCACCCGCGTTTATAAGGAGAGGGGTTGTGCCATGGGTCTGAAGGAACGACACAAGATGCCTGACTATCCGTTTTGGTGAGTTTACAAAAAACTTCACCACTCAAAGGATATACCTAGCTGACATGCGGCTTGATCTCAAAGGCTCGGAGGTAAGATCAGTTATCAACTATGTATGTCACTGAACGATGCTTACTATCGTACGGCTAGGCGTTGCGGCGTCCAGTGAGTAACTGAACCTCCCAAATCGTTTTTATATACAATGTGTCTGACACCTTGCAGTGGCTGCATGCTTCACGCATCCACTTGACCTCGCCAAAGTGTAAACACCCTGCCCTGACCTCTCATGATAGCATACTCACATGCACTCAACAGGCGCATGCAGAGTGTCGGTCCTACTGTCCCTCGTCCATCTATGCTCAAAATCCTGCGCAATTCGATATCCGAACATGGGATTCGTAGTGTTTATACCGGTCTCTCCGCCTCGCTCATGCGTCAGATGAGTTATTCGCTCGTACGTCTCGGCAGCTACGAGGAAATGAAACGTCGCATGGCGGAGAATGGCCAGCGCTCCGCAGGGAAGCTTCTCCTGGCAGCTAGCGTGGCTGGCGGGTTGGGAGGAATTGCTGGGAATCCTGCAGGTCTGCCCACCGCACGCTGCGATTTTGCCATTTGTAATCAATTCCTTGCAGATATTCTATTGGTTCGGATGACCAGTGACTCGATCCGTCCACCGGAGAAGCGCTATAATTATCGCAACGGTATTACTGGACTCATCTCCTTAGTGAGAGAGGAAGGTGTGAAGAGTCTTGGACGCGGCCTCGGGACAAACGCGGTTTGTGCTCTTTGCATGATGTTCTGACTCTCACTAACCATGAGCACCACAAAGACCCGAGCAATCTTAATGAACGTAGGTCCATCTGGTCTCTTTCATCAGAGTAATGCTCATGTGTCATACAATGCAGACATCACAGGTTGGATCGTGAGTATGACGTTGTTGTTATTTTTGCCGTCTCACCTCCCCCGATCGACAGCTATGACTTTTTCAAAATCACTCTTTTGCAAAACCCGATACCCCTGGTTAACTATCAATTCCACGACGGTTTCTTCTTGCACGTAGTTGCAAGTTTTGCAGCTGGGACATGCGGTACAAGTAAGTTACTCGTTGTTAAATTCCAGCTGACCACTGATAGATTCATGGTTCAAGCCGTATGCTCTCCTGCTGATGTCATAAGGACGAGGATCATGGCCTCTGTAAGCACTTATCCAGGCGTCGAATCACGGCAAAGTTTAACATTTGCTTTCAGTCTGGAAAAGCCCGGCCAATAGATGTCCTAGTCCGTTCATTGCGTGAGGAAGGTCCCAAGTTCATGTTCAAAGGCTGGACGCCCGCTTGGATGCGTCTGGGACCAAACACCGTCCTTATGTTCGTCTTCTTCGAGGTGAGTCGATCAAACTTATCTCGCGGTCGCACACCAACGCCTTCATCCCAACAGCAACTGAAACGCGGCTGGTCCTACCTCACTATTTCTTAATATCTATCCAATTTCGCGCACATCATGAGGCATAGAACAATTTATATATGTACAAGTTGTCGAACTGACTCTTGCACATCCACTTAAATACCATGGACCACTAGATGATCCGATATCCTAGACATAGAATCTTGCATTTATGTCATTTGTGCTCTTTCTGTACACTGGCTATATCTACATCAATATCTATCGAGCTGGAATTTTTACCTGCTTATTTACTGATACTTACAGTAAGCACATGCCCCACATAATAAAGAGGGAATGACTGGAATGCGAGATCAAACTGATTGGAGCATCAACGATAGCGAACATAGTGGTTCAGCTCGACAGGCACTTGAAAAAGGTGAGATTGCAAGCGTTAACCAGAGTCCTCCATTAACAAGTACCGAGATGTGTGATAGCATGAAACGTGGGTCAAAGGACATCTTTCAATCAACTTGAACCTCGCTTCACGCCATTCATCATACAAGAACTCTCAAGAGAACCAACCCGCTGAACCCAAACTGCAGATTCGAGTCTGAGTGTGATGTGAATAGATGTGCGAGACAACTTGTCAGCCAAGCTAGCCAACAGCCTGGTCGTCCTGTTCCAGCGATAGAGTAACGTTCCTTGGAAGGTGTCGATCCCTAGGCAGACTCTAATGAGCTTGAAGGAGACATCTATTCACATAGCGGACCGGCAACGGGCCGGTGTCAATGAACAATTTCTCATCCCACGAGGCACTCTACATACACTAATCTTGCACTAATCAATTTTGCAGGGACCTTCCTCAGTTCGCTACCAGAGTTATTATGGAAGCATTTCAACTTTTGTCTCGAGGAGGCGCACGCTTTGACAAACAGCGATTCAAGTCTGACGTCCAGCTCTTCAATGTAAGAATATACATCTACGAGTTGCTTCCATCTCATGTCCTTTTGCAGAAGGCACCTTCAGGAGAAGCTAAAATAAAGGGGGTCGCAATATCGCATGATGCACAGTTACCTCCAGAGCTAGACTTCTTCAAATACGCCAAAGCCTCCACTGGGAAGCGGAAAGCTGGGGACAAAGAGAGTGACGCTCACGCCGAAAGCAAGCAAGCAAAGTTGGAGCGCAAGCGTCGGAAAATAGAGGACGAATCAAAGGATGATCATAGCGGTGCAGAGGAAGAGGTACCGGCCATGCAGAAACATCGCGTGACCTCCAAAGGATCAGATGTACCTACACCAATCACGACCTTCGAGGATCTGCGCGAACGATATGGCGTCTCTCCACGTTTATTGTCAAATCTTTCCGACAACAGTTACAAATACCCTACTGGGATTCAGGCTCATGGAATACCGATTTTGCTTGAGGTGAGTCTGCCAGACGTTTCTTCCCGTGGTTCTACATGATGCCGATGGTTCTTGTAGCGTCGTGACCTTGCTGCCATCTCGCCGACTGGTACAGGCAAAACTCTGGCATACTTGACGCCCATTATGTCTGCATTGGGTTCCCCGATATCTAGTAGGAAGAACGATGGAGGTCATGGAGCTCGAGCCGTAATTCTTGCACCCACTCGGGAACTGGCACACCAGATTCACAACGAGTGCCTGAAGCTTGCCGCTGGGCGTAAGTGGCGCGTGGTTCTGTTTAGCAAGGCTACGGCTAGTACCCTGAGCGACAAGAATGTTAGAGACAAAGTAGGTACGACATGTTTATCACTCGCACTGTCTATCCAGACTGATGTTCGTAGACATCATTATCAGCACACCCCTTCGGCTAGTGGCATCCATTCAGGAAGGAAAGCTAGAATTGAATAAGTATGTCTTGAGCTACTTGTCTCACTATCTGTCACTCACTGTTATCACTAGCGTACAACACCTTGTATTGGATGAAGCCGACCGAATGCTTGATCCAGAATTCTTGTCTCAAGTCCAAGAGGTTATCGCGGCATGCACTCATCCGGACATCCAGAAGGCTGTTTTTTCCGCGACTTTACCTGCTGGGGCTGAGAAATTGGCGATGGGTATCCTCAGGAACCCTATACGCATCATAGTTGGTCTCAAGTGCGAATTTGTTGCTCAAATGCCAGTGTACATCAGTTAACTTGCCTTTTTAGAGACACTCCGCTGCCCTTGATCGCACAAACTCTTACATACGTAGCTGATGATGCCTCCAAGCTCCCAAGTCTGTTGACATATCTTTCTCAGCCGTATAATCCGCCTCTCCTTGTCTTCACATCCACTCAACCACGAACAACATCCCTTGCAGAGGAATTGACAATGAACGGCATCCCAAACGTGGATTGTCTTCATGCCGGAATGACAAAAAAAGAGCGTGATGATGCGGTGAGCCGGATGCGCCGCGGCGAAAGCTGGGTGATGGTCACTACAGAGGTCATGGCTCGTGGCATGGACTTTAAAGGGATCCGGGAGGTCATCAATTACGATTTCCCAACCAGCGTCCAGAGTTACGTCCATCGGATAGGTGCATTCCTTTCGTCATCAGCTTTACTTCATACTTAGTCTCTGCAGGTCGTACGGGTCGCGCTGGGCGGGAAGGAAAAGCAGTGACGTATTTCACAGATGATGATGCACCTTTCCTGAAAGCGTACGTGAAAGTGGATCAAATTTTGCCGATACCTGACTAATGTACCCTTTACCTAGCATTGCCAATGTGCTATTACAGTCCGGTTCTTCGGTCCCGGAATGGATTCTCAAACTCCCGAAACCTTCGAAAATTAAGCGAAGACAGATGGGCAAGGTGAAGCGAGCAGATACTGTGAATGCTGCCCGCAAAATAGGTCGCAGTGATGCGATCAAGAAAAGGTTAGTTCGTCTGACGCATCGGGCATTACTTCCAGCTTACGTCGATACAAAGGGATATGATTGCAGGTTCGAAGAGGAGGAAGGAGAAAGAACTCCGCGAGGCCGATAAAGACAACAGCGTCGGAGCAGAGGATAGATTGGATGCATCGGGTGCCTGAACCCTCCAGATCTAGCAGTCAAAACTCGAAAAAAAAAAACGCGAACGTTTTGTCCGTCGCTTCACAAACCTTGTGACATTTCTAAGGAATGATTCAGCCCCGTCAAGATAAATTACAGTACAAATTATAACCGATGATCAAGGTGAAGATTAGTGTCGGTTGACGATGACTTCATTTGGTGTGATGTTGTGAGAGGTGAAGGGAGGCTAGGGTGATGATGTTGTGAAAGTGTGAAAAGTCCGTGGAAGCAAAACGCCACGCAGTGCTGAAGCCCTGGAGATTTGCTTCCGAGCACATTGCGTCAAGATAAAACGCCGCGTCGCTGAGGATGAAGTATTTCCACGAGGCAACGCCTGGGAATCCCTGCAGAGATGAGTCCGCGCACAAATCAGCCTTTAAATTGAGTGCTGAGGTCACATCTCTGAGTTGACTCTCAGGATATCCAGCACGTTGCACTACCAGTACTGGTAGGCTGTAGACGTTGATATTGCCTGCCTCGAGGCTTAGCGCTTATCTATGGAACTGCATATTGATACCGCTCCTTTCATAGAACAAACGGTCGCAAGGCGGGGATCTAGAGACTCGAACGAATAAGGAAGAGCTCAAGGGGCTTCTGGCCTCAAGGCAACCTCGAGGTGACGATGCAAAGTGGTTGTCGAGCTCTCCCTCATACTTGGCTTTTAGGCCTTGACGTTCTTAAGCGCTCCCATTATGTGGAGGGAATGGACAGCTCAGCTTGGTTTATCGAGTGTCATCCTCTCTGCATCTCTCCCGGAGCTTTATATTTCCACCTATTCTCAAACAGTTTACCGCCATGCCCATCGTTCGTCGATCTCGTCGATTGTCAAATCAGTCACCTATTGCAGGTACGACGATCATTTCCTTGTTTGACCTTGTGGGTCCACGTTTTCGAACAGCTGCTGATAATCTTTCCCAATAGCTGAAGATTATGTTTTTGAAGATTCGTTCACCCAGCCCAGCAACCTAAGTGTCGAGACCATCGACCTTCCTTCGAGTCATACCACTCTCTCTTCTCCTCATCAAACTAAAATCACTGTCTCCGACATCTCGACATCACTATCTCCTGTCCTGTCCCACTTGTTATCATTCCACAACCGTTCGTCACACTCTCGTAAAAAAGAGGAGGGCCACATACCCCGCCCCCCCAATGCCTTCATAGTGTTTCGCTCTTGCCTTTGGAGCAACGAGGATTTCAGAAGCCTCGAGAGTGACCATCGCAACGTTTCTCGTATCGCAGGCGAGAGATGGCGCAACTTGTCTGATGAGGAGAAGGAACCTTTCGTGCAGATGGCAAGAGAGGCCAAAGCACTACATGCGAAGATGTATCCCAACTACAAATACTCTCCTTCCCATCGTTCCGTTGCGGGGTCGAAGCGCAAGCCGAGACGAAACAGCGGGGAGGAGAAGGCCAAGTGCGATATAATCGCTTCCTTTCTGCAAAGAGGCGTCGAGGGCTCTGCATTGGGGCACGCAATGTCAAACGTGACATCCGAGGACGAAAATGAGATCATTCCGACTCCCATATTGTTACCATCTGCCCCCATGGTCATACCTAGTGCCCTTACTCCTTCCCAATCTCCTGGACGGCGTCGCAGAAAAAAGTCCGTTATCCGAGTTACCCGCACCACCACCGTCCAACGTCGTATCGCTGACTCTAATCTCGCCATCATGAACGACCTTCCGTTGCCGGTTGCCTCTGCTTTCCAGCGCACTGATACTGATGCTGATGCCCTACTCGCTTTCGATCAGTTCAGTGGTACAACCGATCTACTGTATCACTTCGACACCATAGACGAGTTCGTCCCCACTGATGATATCCCGCCTTTAAGTCTTGATGATGTCTGTGATATGAAGGTATGCAATTCCCACAAACCGTCAACTTAATGTCACTCATCATTGGACGTAAGGTCGCAAAACAGGACTTCCCTAGCATCTTCCCCCCAGGCGTGAAGCCAGCTGGAGGACTCTCCTACTTTGGTTCCGGGCTCGATGTGATGCCTTTCGGTGACTCCTGCTTCCTCGCCGACGTGCAGTTTTCCGCGACTCCTCCCTTGATGGGGAATCATGAGTCCCCTCTGTTGAGCGACTATTCTTCTCCCCCTTTGACGCCTACTTGGTCTCCAGTTGTATTCACCAACCCTTGGAGTACCTTCCTCGCGTCTTGTGCACCAGAAAACGAGCTCGACCAGTACTTTGTACAACCCATCCCTGCTGTACCGGTTCCGGGTTCGTCCTTACACGGTCCTGTCAAGGATCACACCACACTCAAGTACACGCCCTCGGAAATTTATCCTACTGCCAAAGATGACCAGCCCGAGGTTAACCTCGATGACTGGATCCACTTCAACCAGCTCTAGACAGTCCACAACCACATTCGCGTCCAGCTCTCCATGTATATATACCCATACCACTCACATATGATCATGACATTGACGGTCTCTCTTCCATTTCACTCTGCTAGTTCGCACTTTTACATACCCAGCAAAGCATATCTCCAAAGCAACCCTTGTCACATACCATGTCAATTCCTCTCTGTATCTATTAAAAGACGCTTGGTCGTTATAGCTAGTACATAGTATCATTAGATCACAAAACTTGTGTATACCATTCAGTTGTTATCTATCGAGACCGCTCATCGTTTGACCTTCTTTGCAGACGGTATCTTATCTGCGTTCTGCACTCTCTTGTTGCCCATGGTTGCGGCTTTCAGCGCTTCCATGTCGATGCGTCCAGCACTCTTCTCTTCCTTCAACCAAGCAAGGCAGTCGTCTCTGGTACCCTCTGGATGTTCGAGCTGCCATTCAACAATCCTGTTAACCATTGCTTTCATCCAGGGACCAGGTTTTTCGGCTACAGCGTGGGCAATCGCCTGGCCCTGTGACGATTCAGCCCGAAGCCACGCATAGTGAAATCAATGTCTCACATCTACAATCGGCTTTTCGTCCACCGCTCTATCTAGCCCAAGTTCTTCAATCCGGCTCGTCAATGAGTTGTAACGCCGAACAGACTCCGTTGCTTCCTCACTACTAGACACCGAGACTAGCTCGCACACGAGTGAAAATACAAGCGAGCTGGCCCAGTGGGAACCCGTGTTGATATTATGGACGGTTTCCTGTCGTATCAAAAGGCCTGGACAACAAGAACACACCGTCAATCGAATTTTCAGCTGCACAATTGTAACCATACCTATAACGACCCTTTCCGAGGACGATTGTAACCTGCACTGCTCTAGGGAAACGCCCTTCAAGAGGTCTGCCGCGGAATACAGGGCGGGTATCCCGTCCAGGTAGTGATTTTGTCTTCCCAGCTTGAGGCCATCCTGGATTGCGCATTTGACGAGCGTCTGCTCCTTGCCTTTTTGATCCGGGTATGTGATTCCATGATATGAATAGAGACTGGCCGCAAGGAATAGGCGTGCCTTGCACCCAGGCTCTCCAAGCACGTACGATCGGAGAGCAGGATGTAGAGGTATCAAATCCTCGCTTGGTGAGGTCAGCGAAAGAAGGCGATGCAAAATGGTAGCGGCGCGTAGAGACAGGTCCCACGATCTTGGAGAAGACGAAGCGATGCTGATGATTTGTGGTGGGACATGGTATATACTCTTATAGAGCTTAAGATCATTGACAATGCGTATCGAGCGGAGAGGATCGGGCCCTGCATGACATGTGTAATCCGTAAGAACTTTCTTTTGTGCGGTAGAGCTAACACGAACCTTTCATCATTTTGTCTATCTCCTCACCGACTCGTTCTCGGCTGATTTTTTGTGCAAGGACATCTTGAATTCTTTCCAGCTGGGCAGCTTGCTGTAGGTCGGGATCCATTTCGAACCCGAAGCGGCTTGCGAAACGGACACAACGTATCACGCGTAGAGGATCGTCCATGAAGGTTTCGCGTGGCGGTAATGGTGTCCGAATAATACCGTTTCGGAGATCATCAAGACCCTGTCCATGTCGTGTTAGAATCAGCAATCTGAGTGATAGCATGACCTCACCTTTTCAGTGAAATCCTCGACTGAACGGGTATGGACGTTGTAGAAAAGCGAGTTGATGGTGAGGTCCCTCCGCAGAGCATCCTCTAGTGGTGTACCAAATTTCTGTGTGATCTAGTCAAGTTATGCGCGTTCCATCAAAAGACTACAAACACACAACTCCAGTCGGTATGCGACTGTCTTCTGCATACTCTTCGCTTCTTAGATTCACGAAATCAAGGTCTATGCCGAGGATAGTAGTCCGTGCAGTTTCCAAGTGCTTGGATTGATCAGGGTTGCTCTCAATTTTCGCGATTTTGTGCACAGGAAGGTGTTTTTGTTCGGACAGAAAATCCCTGAAGCGTTCAGCGAAGTCCACACCCATCATATCGGCGAGACAGATGTCAATATCATTGCTGTCCATGCCTAGTAACTGTGACACGTGGTCGAAACAAAATGAGAGCTTGCCCACACTACGGCAAAGGTCCCGGATTGACCTTGTCCCTGACCCATCCTCCGTTTATCCTGCATGCTGTCGTGATGCCCTTCTTCTCCTGAAGATGGAGCGTAAACTCGTCGAGGTAAGTGCACAGACTATCCTCGGCATCAGTCAGTTGGATCTCGTTCTTGACTGCCGGGGCAATACGACTCGTCATATTTCTGTAGTGGATGCGGCCAAAGAAATGTCGCGAACGTCGATATCCCAGTGAGGTGAAAGCGGCAAAATCTAGGACATTGACTCGATGGAACATGAGAGATTTTGCCGACTGATCCGTTTTAGGAAGTCATCGAAGTTGGAGCGGAGATGAAACGCCTTCCGGATGGGGCATCGTGTCGGGGTCACCGACTGGCCGGTGCAGCACGACTACTGTACCCTACCGCACCTCCCCTCAAACCTCTTCTTGCAAATAGCTTGCTTAAATTTCAGGAATGCGTCCTCAACTGCTTAAGGTCAGTTTGTCAGCCCTTTCTGACGGCCATTCCACCATACTGACTCACCGGCTCAGGTTATTATCTTGGGCGACAGTGGGTGCGTGCTGCAAACAGTTTAACCTTGGCCAATAAGCTCGAACTTACATTCCTGCCTCGCCTGTGTAGTGTCGGCAAGACGTCGCTCATGAACCAGTTTGTGAACTCACGGTTCAACTCCCAGTATAAGGCCACCATCGGAGCCGACTTGTAAATGCCCTTCCCCGCTTATAGCTCTACTCACGTTTCTCACACCCTCTTAGCCTTACAAAAGAAGTCACGGTGGATAGCCGTCTGGTAACAATGCAGGTATGTCTTATAGTATAGTAGGGGCCGCGTCAGCCCGAACTAACAAGAGCCCTTAGATCTGGGACACTGCGGGACAGGAGCGCTTCCAATCTCTGGGTGTGGCTTACTACCGTGGTGCAGATTGCTGTGTGCTTGTGTATGACGTGAACAACTCCAAGTCGTTTGAGAACCTCAACAACTGGCGTGATGAGTTCCTTATTCAAGCATCCCCACATGACGCAGAACGCTTTCCCTTTGTGGTGTTGGGCAACAAGATTGACGTAGATGAAAGCAGACGGCAGGTATGTCCCAGAAAGTGTCAGAACATATGTGTCCTGTGCTCACATACTTTGTAGGTAACACAGAAACGAGTTTTAGCGTGGTGTCAGTCTAAGGGCAATATCCCTTACTTCGAGACTTCCGCCAAGGAGGCTGTCAATGTTCAGGAAGCGTTCGCAGTTGTCGCAAGGAACGCACTGGCACAAGAAGCAGAAGAACAACTGTATGTTTCTACAACCTTTCACCCTACATCAATGTTACTTATGACAATCCATAGGTATGTTGATTACCCGGATCCGATCCAGATTGACCGGGAGAGCACACAAAGCTACGGGTGCAACTGTTAATCTATGGACTGGTATATCTTTGTTTATCATGCGCTCTGCGGCATTTTGCCGTTGGTTACCCCTTGCAATTACGCCTCAGTAATATTTTACACTGTTCTCTATCGCGTACAGCAAGAACGCTGTTGATCTCATCTGTTTCGTGACGCAAGCCGCAGCGGTGCTAATCGCGATAGGCATAAGGAATGATAACTGATTTAAGGGAGATAACACATATACATAAGTAAGTGAATATGCGGCGTGCGGTACGATTACAAGACGTGTATCCTTCTGCAATTCCTTGCTTCCAATCACTCACAGCCTATACTCCGATTTTTGATACTTGACTTTCGCCGAAGCAGCGTTGTCGACATACCAGTACACCTGGCCAGGGTGCGATGGTCTGACGCGAGATGCAGGCAAGCCTGCTTCTGGGTTATCAATGATGGTGCTGAGAATTTCAGCCTTGCTCTCTCCTGCTGCGACGAAGACGACGCGTAGAGAATGGTTAAGAACCGGGAATGTCAGGGTGATGCGCCTTGGCGGGGGTTTCGGTGAGTCGTCGATGTACGCAACCCACCTGTCCTCTTCTGTGAGCAATTGATGATCTGGGAAGAGGGAGCAGGTGTGCCCGTCTGGACCGATGCCGAGGAGGATGAGGTCGAAGACGGGGAAACGAGCGGAGTCTTTCTGGGCAAACTCGCTGATAAGCGCCTTCTCATACGCATCTGCGAGCTCTTCGAGGTCGTCCAGGAGGGTGACATCGATGGGGTGGATGTTTTGTTCCGGTATGGGAACTTTGCTAAACAGTTCCTTCCGGCAAAGGTTGTAGTTGGAGTCGTCGTCGTCTAGCGGAACGCAACGCTCATCAGCGAAGAAAACCTGCCTGTTGGATGATTCAGATGGACGTTTGTTCCGATCTTTGAACCGATGCCCACCATCTGTCCCATTTCACCGCGGGATTATCAATAAGCTTGTTCAGCTGCTTCGGCAAGGAGCCGCCCGACAGAGCGACAGTAAACCTGCCCTTCTTGCTGACAGCTTCTGTCTGTGCTTTGACTATGAAGTCAGCGAGCTTCTCAGTCAGCTCATTCGGGGAATCAAACGAGTAGAGAACTGGAGGGCTGGGGGGCTGGTGCATTGAAGGCATGGTTAGGGGAACAAATGCTGGGAATAATCCTTTTTGATTTTCTCGGATATATACCGTGTGACGTCAATAAATACAGACAAACACGCGCCATTTCTTCACGATTCCAGGAAACTTATAGAAATCCAGACGCATCCTAATATCGCTATGAAGTCATCGTCGACATAGTTCGATTTACTACCATATCCGGTGCCCAGTCCTCCCCGTCATCATCTAATCTCTCTGGTACTTCCAGGTCAGCATTTCCCCCACTCCCTTCTACTCCCATCTCTGGGAAAATGGACAATAATAGAGCATCCAGAATGAATACCGCTAGATGCATGTTGCATGCAGCGTCATCGAGGGGATTGATTACTTCCTCAAGTGTGCGTTCTGGCGACGGTCCAAGAAAGACGGGAGCCGCAAGCGTGGGCACCTGCTCACGCAACCGTCTCAGTAGCCGCTGGCGAATAATGGTCTGTTCTTCTGGAGTGGGATCGATCGAGGGTGGGCCTGGGTATCCGTTTGGGAATAATGTGTGCTTGGACAGTCGTAGTATAAATAATATAGAGGACGTGCTCAGGATTCGAGTATAGAGTACGTGGGTCAAGAGGCTTCAGAAGTAAAATCAGAAAACGCATCACTGGAGATATGAACTGCCTTACCGGTCCATGAACGGAGTCATGGCCGCACAGATCATGCACAACGTATGCATTACTGCACTTGTAGCAAACCGTTCGCGCATTGTAAACAGCTCGGATATCATCATGAGAGGTTCTCGAGCATAGTGCTTGAATAAATTTGGAGACGACTCTTGGGAGTTGCGTGGAGGAGTATCTGCACGCAGTGATATACTAGACGATGCCGCTGAGGCGTACGATGACGAAGGTGGTGAGACTGATCTCGCATCCCTTGCAGGTGATGTAGCTTGATGAGCTGTCCTCCAGGTTCCACTTGTTGGTCTATGGTTAACTGTCGGATGCGTCGGTTGATTAACGAGTTTGATGGTAATAAGCGTCTGTTTATACATCCGAATAAGGGCCAGGCCTATCCCAGAGACAGATTGCATGGCGGAGAGAAAGAACACCAGAAGCGAATGGAATGAAAAATGAGCGGGATGAGTATGAGACGGGGGTGATGCATCTGCAGGCTACAATGTCATTTGTTCAGAGTTCGAGGCGCTATGACATGTATAACTAACTTTGTCTGACTCTGCATCAAAGGGTGGACCGAGTAAGTCCAGGATGGTTCTCTGAATAAACCAAGGCTGGGTGACTCGCGGGATGACGTCCTTCACTACCACCTTAAGGATAATCTCGCGGACGATATATCGCTCGACCTCTGGAGCATAATCCTGAGGGGGGAGTGATAATTTGAGTATGTGGTCAAATGTCTGGCGGAAGTATTCCTCATCAATTCTACCCTCGGCAGACACTGCAACATGAGGCTGCAACTGGTGAAAAAGGTGTGGAAGGGGTACAGCACCGCCCATTGCATACGAGGTAGACACCTTGGAGGCAGCGAGACGGTAGTCACGATAGTGTTGCGTTATCAGAGCAGGGACAACTGAAAATATGAGTGGGGAGAAGTCAGTCGACAGTACGCGTGTTTCGAGGGTCCTGAAAACGGTCGTGAGGATGGTCGTGACTTCAGGAAGAAATTCCTTGTCATAACGAGTAATCTTCGTCCACCATGAGTTGACAAAGGCACGCAAAGCTAGGGCAATAAAATCATAGGCTTCGGCGTTGAGTTCGGGCGGGCAGGATGGGGAAGCAAATAACGGTGGTAAGTCTGAGCCTGGCGGTAGGTGTGGGAAGAGGAGACGCTTTGCAAGAGTCGCTGGCTGTTGGGGCTTTGTCGCATTGGAAATATTAGAAGTTGAATGTGATGAACGAGCAACCTGAGGGCGAAGGTGTCCCGCCATGTAGATGTAAGTTTACAGTTGCTGATTTACGCCTATGTAACAATGTCAACGGACTCGGAATGGACTCAGTCCGGCGGTGCTTACCTGCCAGTCACGCACGAACATTAATGGTTGAAGGGCTCAGTAGCCTTGCAAGGGAAAGCATTCGGATAGTAGAACGAAACTAGCAACCCAGGGAACATACGACGCGTCCGGGAGTGGCATGTGACTTCAGGTCACGGTACTTACGTACAATTCGCTCAACTCTCTAACCGCAATACCCAGATAAATGGATGCCCAAGTTCACACTCTCCATTCTCATGATGCCAAAAATCCTCAGCTATTTAGAACCAGCAGACATCCAAGCCTTTTCATGCACTACTGGCTGGAAGTCACTTTCTGGTTGATTTACACCGACTAAGGCTCAAAGGGTGGTCCACGTTTACTGAGGCTGCGCACCGGAATGTCTTCCTTCTTCGAGGACGAAATCACCCCTCCATTTCTGAAATATATCGCCAATCTGGTTCACGATTCTTGAGGTCCGTTACCCTCGTCCTAATAGTCGGGAGGAGGCATCTGACAGTGGTACATAAATGAGTAGCATCTGCACGTTCCCGTCTGGGTATGCCTCGAAAACAGGACCCTCCTCACCTCCGTTACACCCAATGCTCTCGAAGGGGTGACAACAGTAGCTGTCCCGGTACTCAATAATCAAGCCGACACTCCGATCTCGCCTATATATTGATAGGACGTTCCCATGGTGAGCTCGGTTACTGCGAAGACGGTGAATCCAACAAAGACAACCACTGATCTGAATGGTTGCCACCATCCCTGTCCTTAATAACGATGAACACGTTCATCGTGCCACCTCCGTGAGCCAGTGTTCAACCATGCAACCACAAGCTCTGCGTGTGGTCCTGTTTCGCTGTGACGACACCGGGAGCGCAGTTCGCGGAAAGCTTGTACGTAGGCATCCTTTACCTATGGGGAGAACGATTGGGATATTACTATTACTATTAGATAGTGAGCAAGCAGCAATGATATTAATACAAACTTCCGGGCGCCTTGCTGCGCTGCGTGGATAAGCTCTGGTGCCCATGTAATGGAACGGCGGGCATGGATCATTGGGGATCCTACTTAGAAGGTCTATTTTACTAAGGGTCTACCTACGGGAGACACGTCCTACTAGTAACAAGAGCTGAAATGTAGTACCTCGTTCAACCACGGGGCACCGCAACACGCAACATCATTGCCTTACAACGACAACGTGTACTAAGCACTATTCACGCGCGTCAAATTTCCACCCACGGAAGTTAACTTTAAGGAAACTTGACGGCATTTTCAGGGGGTGCACCATATATGTAAGTATAGCAGCCGAATGAATGTTGTCCCCAATTGCAAACTTGCTGGCAAATGTCCTTTTTTTACTTATTTTATTTTCTACAACGTTGCAACTGACCAGCCCGGGGGTTTGTTTCCAGCTGCGTGTCTGCGGTATCCATCTGCTTCAGCCTGGGTTAGCATTGAGCAGTGCGTCACGAACGACCGTCATCTGGAGTTCCTCTTGAGCTAACACATACTTGTAACATATCATCTCCACCGCCCACAGATCCAGTCACGCATCCGCTGTCATTCTTTAACAATTCGACGCTCTTTACCTTTCCTTCTTGTGATATGGACTATAATCCAAAACGCAATTTCTCCGTTCGATTGCTTGGGACTGGTAGCAACCACACAACGACCATCATCATTCTCGTTGTCTGTGCCGCTGCAGGAATTCTCATCTTGTACTGTCTTTTTCGGTTCTTCCGCCATTCATGGGCTCGAGATTCCACTCCTCTACCACCCACGCAGCCTATTGCTTTATATCGTGAACAGCGGCTGACAGAGTTCGTGGAACGACGCAATAGGTCGATAACATACTCCCAACCTTCATACCATTCCCCGTCACTTGGATTATCGCCCGCCGCGAGTGATTCTTCTCTTCCTCCTGTGACAGAGGATGTGATGTTCCCTCCGCGAAAATCAAGTCTTTATACGGCGGAGAAAGGCGATGTCCAAGGTGTGCAGTTACCTCCAGCAAGAGATGAGGAAGTTCTGCGAACGCCAGATGGTGTATTTAGCCAGAGTATTTGTTCTTTGGATTCTACTCCCTCGACACCTCTCTCAGCTTCTGTTGCATCGTCTCCACAATCACAGGCTACACTTCCCTATTCGCACTCTCACCGCGACCGTACTACGTCTGCAGTGTCCAGGGCTTCCCACCGAAGTGCAAGGAGTTCCGGAAGGAGCGCCATTATAGGTGTTCCACATGGACCACACAGTCAGGTCCAAGTCATACTTCCTAGCCCTCTTGCTCCTTCTCTGCATCCATACATGCCTGGACCGCAGGCAGGTCGATTGGGCGTGGATAGTTCTCAGACGTCAGTACCTGCATCCCTGGTCGATATGTGGGCACGCCCACTACACCGGTCGGCGAGCTCTGATCATGTCGGTAAGTCAAGTTCCTGTTTTCCATGAATTTTCGAGCTTATTGCTGCGATAAGGATCAAATACGCCTATAGTTCCTGATACACACTGGCGCGGCTCCTCGCCCTCTAACACTAGACGGAGGACCTCCTCTTACCATACTTCGCCATCACCATATCATTCTTCTTCGGCTGGTCCCCCTGCTGTTCCTCCAATTCCCGCCCAGTACAATACGAGGGTATCCTGATAGCACACTTTCCCTGCGCAGCACTCGCGAGGCGCTTGTTAACCTCTCCGACCATCATGGTCCTCACCGCTAGGCGCACATATATACCACTCAGCATCCGCACATACAACCCAGACATCGCGTCGTCGAAGTAATGGCTGGCAGGCACACGTGATCTTTTAACGTGCTGTTATGACCCGTAATTACTGACGCGTATTAGCAGTTCCATTTCGCTACAATATAAACATGATAGCTGGCTCCTCGGTGACAATGATGCTACCTCGCATGATGACTCATTCGTCCTTCTTTGCCGCCGTTCCTGCAGTGCTGGTGCGATGGTTGTTTGTTGCACTTTGCACGGCGTTTAAGCCTTCAAAAATCTGCGAGGTGTCGGCATGATATAATTTACATGCGTTGTTCGTCGCAGCTAAGGTACTCAACAATGGCAGCTGTCACTAGGAAGGTAAAGCTGCGCGTCCAAGATGACATCAATGCAAAAACTCCTACTGTTTCAGTGTTTTGTTAACAACAACCGGAACCGCGTGTGACATTCACGCAGATGAAGGACGTCTTCTCCGTCCCCATTAATGACAGGTTATAGGTTCTTTGGGTTTCAGGCCTGCACTCTGACGTTACTCGCTTTTCATATTGATCAAGTTGCTGTGTCGGTGACTCACGGAAGTCCGCGGATCAGTCATCTATTCTCCTTCATCTCCCCAGATTCACCCTTGAATCAGAAAG
>PVYE01001521.1:0-16816 GCA_002995055.1 Rhizopogon rudus | reverse complement strand
GGTAGCAGGTCAAAAAAAAAAAACATCCAGCTTTTCAATGAATAAACGTACGCAGAATCATCTGGAGAACGGGGATACCGATGCCAATACCCAGATCGGTCAAAATATCACGCCTCTTCTGAGCTCTCGATTTCGTGACTGAAGAAACTGATGCGATGTGATAGAGGCGACGGTTGATGCAGAGCGAGCTTGCAGGAATAGCAACCGAAGTACCGATCATGAACGTAGTCGCTATAAAAAAAATAAAAAAATAAAAACATCAGTTTCTGCGTCAAGACAAGGAAAGAAAATGCTTACTGATATCACACCACACAGGAGCCCAGTTAATCACATTGGATCTCCAAACGATCGAGTTAATGAACTGCACCAAGCACGCCAGACCCGTCCAGATCATATAGAGACAGGTTCCAGTGTTCCATGCTAGAGGAGCGGTCAGGCCTCACGGAAGATTTCAAAAACTATGAAATACTGACCTTCCAAATGCCAGGGGAGCGGAATCATGCAGCACAAAAATCCAATAAAAGCAAACATAGTGAACACCCAATCCGGTGAGTCGAACATCTTGGCAACGCAGTTGTTGATGCAACGAGAAGACAGGGGTGGATGTGGCTTGAAACACTGGATATCCCGAGACTGCTAAGCAGAGCGGGCGTAGATGAGCAAATGATCCACGGGTGAAGCTACGGAATCCATAGCCTCGTGAACTCATGCTATTAAAGCCTTGGAGAGCATATCCAACCTTGTCGTCCGATTTGGACTTCCCCTTATGTTCGGGTGCGGGAAAAGGTGTTCAAAGTCTGAAAACTAAACAGATATCGGCATTGCCTTTTCGACCAACAAGCTGATGTCCATATATGGAAGGATGTTTGTTTACCAAAAAGGTAAAGCGGGTGAAATTGTCATCGAAGTGCGCCTAAATGGCGCACCGAAGAGCTTCCTTAGCAGAGGACGGCACAAGTTCCGTGTCCCATGATCCACGAGAGCCTATCAGAAAGTTCCCCAGACAGGAAGGAAGAAATGGACAGATAAGAAAGTGCAGGAATGGTCATTGGTTCCCACGCTCTCACAGAACCTCACAAGGAGACAGAAATGATCACTGTGGTTGCAGTTTCGTGGACCACTAGTACTGTGTTGGAGAGTACGAATAGAATGTGGTGCAGGTTGTCAATTCCCATCGAACCATTGGCAGATACACACCGGATGTACTTTGTACTGTTGTTCTGTATTCGGTTCGACAAATCGGGGGAGACTCGGGAGATTGTTGGAATAGGTACTTGCATGTATACGCCAAATGCAGAATACAAAGTGTTACCAAGGAGTAGTGGAAGATAACGGCGAGCAGAGTTGAATGCGGAATTGTATCGCAGTGCAACGACGCTGAATTTCAAACCCACAGTGTGGAGGAATGATTCGTCCTGGCCTGTGGGTGGTACGGGTTCGAAAGCAAGAGACATCCTGCAACGACAGCTCTTTATGAACGACATTGAGAGCATCTAAGACAATAGGGACAATAGCAACTTCCCCAAAGGCGGCGGACAATAAGAGAGGCACTTGCCGTAATGAAGTGATTGCCTTTTCTAGTATGTTTTCACGCCTTTCTACTTCTCGGCTACAGCTCGGAAATTTCAAATCAAGACCTGCGACTGGGAATAACAAAAGCCTATGATACATACTGGCTATAGATACAGGCTGTGGGTATACCTGCAGAGTACAAATCATAGGGCGGTGCTACAGCTAAGAAAAACTCATACAAACGAAGGGGAAGGAAAACGAACGTGCAAGTTACGTACAACGTGGGGTCAACGGCCCGGGGACAATAGAAGACATTTATAAAAATTCAGCAGCTAGAACGTTCCATGGATCTCCTGAACCACTGTCATGTATACAGCATTACGACTCTGTGAGTTTCTGAGGTGTTTATGACGTGGCATGGCGAACCCTTCGAATGGTGACCCTTCTAGGCGCAAGAAGTTCATGCTTGATGACCTCGGGCGTGGTTTCACAAATGCTGCTGATGGGGGTTTAGGCCACTGCGTTGAATATAAGACGAGCTGCTGCGGGTCAAAGTTTGGCTCGAGAGAATTGTGTGAAGATGCGATGGTAGAGTAAGTAGACGGTGATTCGAGGGGCAGGAGGGCAGAATCAAGAAAATCAGGGTTTCCTTCCAGTTGCGTAAGGTCGAGTGATCGGGGTTTTGATGGAGCTGGTGAAGGTGGGAGAGGTTTCTCCGATGAATAACCATGATAAGTGCATGCTGTACTGGATACAGAGGTAACGCTCTTGAACTCGAGGATTGTCAGAGACGGTGTTGGTGTCAGGTCACTGATCAGATATTGCAATCAGACAACGTCTGTCGGCGGCACGAATCAACGTACCATTCTGTGATCGAGGTACCTTTATGATCGGCGAGACAGGTTGTCCGTTTTTTAGGGAAAGTGAAAGTGCTTCGCACAACCTGCAGAGCCTCATGCAATCGACTGCGCCCCTCCCCGCCAAGCAGGAATAATCCGATAAAAAAGAAGCATTGAGCAACCACAAAGGCCCACTCGGTGACGAGCATCGCAGTGGTTGATCTAGGCGTCGCAGCTGAGCTGAACGACAAGATCTCAGTCCAATCTCGCGTGAAGTCTGCCCAGGGAGCCAGCCCCGAGTTTAGATTAAATGCAATGGCCACTACAGTCGCAACAATAGTGCAGGTGACTTCAGAGATGGCCATACTGACGAGCCGAATGTAGGCTCCAGAAGTAAGCGACGAAGATGCACGCGTCCTCGAAAATTGGACTCCGTGAAGAAGAAAGTGACGCCAAGTAATTCCTGCAAAGACTCAGCCTCGTAAGAATGACAACGGCACAAAAGTTGACTTACCGCAAAAGAGAAGCGTAACAAAAGAAAGTGCAAGAGGCGGTGTCCAGACCAAGAGTAAAGCCAGTATACTTGGATACGTCGTAGGACGGCACCCAAAATTTGCATACACATCAAATCGTCGCGGTTGAACAATTAGGTCTATCAATGATACATCAATAAATATCGCAGAAGGAGTCCGTGGCAGACACCTACGCAATGCTGCGTATGCTATTGGAAGCCCGAAACACATTAGACATTCAAATAAAATACGGCGTCGCTTTGCTGCAGATGTGGTCGTTGCGCAGAAAGATGCCATCCGTTCCAGGTGAATGCAAATACAAAGGCATGCCGCGGGTATCGATATATTTACGGCTGTTATTAGTGCTGAAGCTACAAAATGTTGAGCTCGGAGGTACCAAGTTACCAATGACCAGAACACTCACTGATGTCACACCAGAGTAAGGACACGACACGGTAGGCCCCTGGCCACTGGAAGGCGTCTATAGCATAGATAATATTCACAACAAACAGCCATACTCCGATAGACATTGCAGCGATGTTGCGAGCCCGGAAATGCCATGGTAATGGAAAGAGAACAAGTACTGCAGAAATGAACGAAAGTACTGGTATCACTGCTTGCATTTCAAAAATGGATGAAAGTTTTGGGAGAAAAGAAGAACGCACAAGTCCAGTAACAGACTGTTGCATTGCTTTTAATCTCGAATCAGTATGTAGCAAAGTACAAGGACGAGACGCTAGAAAATCCAGATAAGCCTTTTCTAGATCTGATAAACTTTTTGCCGAAGAAAGTACAAGAGAGAGCACGTACCATGGAATGCGTGAACGAGGGACTATTAAGTAGTGTTCTACAGGGGATGTCCAAACCTAGTAAACGTGAAGCAAATGCCCCAAAAAGGCATGTTCTAACGTTGCAGAATCTTCATGCATCATGTGTGCGAATTGCACGAGGTGCTGTGTCTTTTTACCGGCAAAAGGCTGAACAGTCAAATGAGTAACTTAAGCTTTAGCTGGAGAGGACCCCACTTTTGAACATCGATGCAGAAATTAAACCCATAAACGTACAGTACTGTGATCCGTGGATACTAAAGGATGATGACAAAGGACGCATCGTCAAACGTCGTGAATAAAATACATAGTATGGTGTGGGAAACCAGAATGCAATGCAATGGGAACAATGCTCGTAAGTAACGGAACCTCAGCGGTAACGCTTTAAGGAGAGGAAGTGGGCACACGAGGAGAATAAATGCGGCCCGTGAGGAGGAAAGCCACTATCCGACGGACAGGTAAGGTTGCGAGATCCCCGATGCGCAGGACGTAGTTTAAACCTGGAATACGGAAGGAGGGACAGCGATAACGAGCTTTTTTGGATGTGAAAACAGCTCCTTCTGGTATCGTCTCGAGCTTAGTAGCAGCACGGGGACGACCCAGTTTTGCAGGAGGGCGAGGAGATGGTGGAAGTTTATCTGGGTGAGAACTACGTCCCCACTGTGGAAAACCGATCGCGAGTGGCTCAACCACAGTTGTATAGAATGCACTGGTAAGGTGGTGAGATAAAGTCGACCCTTCCACCGAAATTTCTTTCTTTTCCAGTAAACCCTCCACGTTCTGTTCCAACGTTGTGAGTCTGGACTCCTGCGATGAGTAGTTGGTATCATTCTTCTTCTCTTGTTTACGCATAGATCTCTCTAACCCATCGACGGCTCCCTCCATGTGGTCGAAAACATCTTCTGTAAGAACCTTCATGGCGTCTTTGCACTCGTTCAACTGAGCCTCCAACCGGGCGATGCGCCCGGCCAGAGCTTCTACTTGCGATTGTGCATCGGATGGGCTGTCTGGGGGGTGGTGAATGAAAGTATGCAAGTCCTGTGTGCGGCGACGAAGACGCTCGACCAAGTGTTTCCACGGTCGCACACCAGTGGCAAATATGAAGAGCGAGGTACTGAACCACGATATAGCATCCGGTCCAGTCATAGAGATGAGGATGGCACGGAGAAGAGCAGCTCCAAGGAGCGGTGATAAAATAGTCAAGGACAGGTAGAACATCTCGAGCGTGCGTAACTCGGACGAGGCAACTCGACGAAAAACCTCCTGCTCAGTGGGCATTTGGCGAGTCGGTACATCATGTGAACGAAGTCTGGGTCTCGAAAGATGATAGAGGCTCCATGGCACTGCGAACGTTTACATTTTCTGCTCGTATGATAAAAAAACTCAGTACATACCTTGGATAATTTGGTGCAAATAGAATATCAAGAGAAGGATGAGAAGAAGATTCTTGATGTAATCTCCTCCTGTCAACCAGTTTCCGATGGGAGAAACTAGCGCAACAATGACGGAGAGATCAAACTCATACCACTCCTTCCCATTCTCTGGCTCGACGTTCTGGGACTTGTCCGAGCTACCATTCTGCTCGAGCGGAGGAGTGAACGAAGGAAATCTGGCTGGTGATCTGGCTGGTGGAGAGGGAGTTTCGGAGCCAGACTCATCGCTAGATTCGCTCTCTGACTCGTGAACAAGCGGGGAGGATAAAGGGCTAGTGTCGAGAAATGGTCGTCGAATCTTAACAAAGTGGTCCATGCCTTCGTGACTGGAGTTGGGCGTGTGAGCTTGATCAACCTCGCAGAGATGAAACGCTTCTGCGTGATTGAGAGAATAAACGAGTCTGTCGTCGCCTGTCACTTGTCGCCAAACGCAAGACAAGAGCGTGCATAAGGCCTTAGGGTATGACGCAGTGCATCAGCGCGAGTGAGGAGGCTACGGTGATTATCTAATACAGTAATATCAAACTCGGGGAACGCCGACTGCCGGCGGCAGAAAGAGTAGCAAATCACACTAACGATGGGATATTGAAGTTATTATCGTACGAACAGCTCGAACGATCCTGCATGTAATGAGGGGTGCGTTTCAGTGAATGAAAGTGGATGAGAGTGTCCTGAAACACAGTTAATCACCGCGGAGATCATGTGATAAGCCAGAAATTCTTCTAAATTGTAGCCACCCTTGTGGCAGAACGTTCATGGATGTTATAGCATGAACGGTGTGCCCTCACTGCCCTGGCAGCAACCCTTCAAGTAGATACTTAAGTGAATACCTCATACAGATTGACTACCTGGGAAATAGGCTAACTGCTGCTTCTAGCGGTACCAGAAAACGTCATCATGTACTAGTGAGCATCAACGATGGCATTGAAAAATTAGGTAACCTGAGAGACCATTGCAACGAAGTGATAGTAATACATAGCGCATGCTTGACGTACGAGTACAGTCCAAGGTAGCTGTAAGTCAGAAGAGAAACCATGCAAAACCGAAACCGAAAGACAAAGCTAGAAAGACCGTGGGCGGTACAAGAAATGCACTCGAAAAAGCGAGGATGAGAAGAGCGAAAAGATAAATAAGCTGGCTGCACTGCACGACCGGCCTTAAGTTAACGAAAATAGCGCGACAGATCGTCGAGGGTCGTGATAATCCAGATAAATATCTACGGGAAGGATGAGAAAACGATAGCCAGTGACGATGGTCATGCACTCACTTACAGTTGACACGCAGGTCACAGAAGAGGTATCGGTCATGCTATGACGCAGTAGCCTCCATAGTTCCATTTTGCGTCTGCATCGACTAGCAAATATGGTTCGTCATCGCTGCTGCAAGAGCCTTGATCTAGGGACAGCGAAGGATCTGGCTTGAAGAGCGCAGATATATCAAACATGGTGTCGAATGCGTCCATTGTGGACGACTTAGAAGGATAGTAAGATTTGCAGTTATCGCGAGGTGCGGAAGGATAGGTGTCGCGTAGGAACTCCAAGTGGCGTGAGCGCGGGTGTAAAAGGTTGGTTATTTGCTGAAGGGTAAGGATGTTGAAAGGTATTTAACGGGGTGAGGGTGAAGAATAGAAGACATTAGAAACCACACTATTGACAGCTTACTGCGGCATACGGGGACAATGGGTCAACATGCTATTGTCCGCTTGAAGGGTCAGCGGAAGACCCGATCTACGGCCACACATACTTGCTCATAACTAGATTCCTGCCACAATCCGGACATCGCGCGAGTTCCACACGGTGGACATTCCACATTTGCAGCTTTGAGGTGGTCAGCAGCTGCTTTTGAAGTTAATGTGCGCAGATGCTATCATTTGTCCAATCAAAATAAGCGTCAACATGATTACGTAAGACAAATGACGGTGAGTCCGGCAACAACAAAGGCAGCTATTTGAAACTACGCTCTGATTGTGCTCGCATCATGCTAATTGTGCTGAGCACTATGAGCACAAGTCAAAAAGATGAAGAAATCGAAAGTCCCCCGTCTCTCCTTCCTGATATCTCTTACAACTCATGATGTCGGCTTCTGATCCAACCTACCCCGCCTTCCCAGTACTGGCTTTCACCGGCGCCGTGCTGGTGCTCATTCCCTTGCCTTGGCACTTCCAAGCATGGAATTCAGGGACTTGCCTGTACATGATCTGGACGGCACTTGGGCTCCTTAACCTAGCCATAAACTCTATCGTATGGCGATCCTCTGCTATCAACTACGCACCCATTTGGTGTGATATATGTGAGTATATGGCACGTCTCTCATTTTCCTCCGGCTGACCTTCATTAAGCCTCACGTCTTCTCGTTGGGGTTGGGGTTGCCATACCCGCTGCGTCTCTATGTATCAATCGACGTCTCTACAAAATTGCGACTATCAGTACTGTGACTACGACCAAGGCCCACGTACGTTATGTGGCTCCGCCTTTACTTGTCTAGTTTCTGACGACCTTGCAGCGACAGAGAACTGTTATGATTGACCTCGCAATAGGTATAGGAATTCCTGTGCTGCAAATGGTGCTCCGTGAGTTTATTCACGCCCAGGTTGTCTCCCTCATGATATATATTCTATGTAGAATTCATCGTCGAAGGCCATCGGTTCAACATCTTCGAGGACGTCGGGTGCTATCCGTTTACCTACAATACATGGCTTGCGTACCCCTTGTCGAACCTCTGGCCTCTTGTGCTTGGTCTGATTTCTGCAGTATACTGCGGTAAGTTTCCGTTCACGATAGTCACGGCTGCAGCTCACGATCCTACCACAGTTCTGACCCTCCGTGCCTTCATGAAACGTCGTGCACAATTCAGCGAATTCCTATCCTCCAACAACTCTCTTTCTATCAATCGTTATTTCCGTCTGATGGCTCTCGCCACGCTGGAACTTCTTTGCACGACGCCCATATCTGCTTATGGCACCTATATCAATATCGTCGACAATCCGTTAGAACCTTGGAAAGGATTCGCGGATGCTCACTTCAACTATTCTCATATTGGACAATACCCATCAGTCATCTGGCGACTGAATCCTCTCACTGTTATCTCAACGGAACTGACACGCTGGAGTCTCGTGTTCTGCGCCTTCTCCTTTTTCGCATTCTTCGGTTTCGCCGATGAGGCACGCAAGAACTATCGTAAAGCATTTTGGGCAATCGCCGAACGTTATGGTTTCCATCCTCCTGTGTCGGCTGGTGCTTCACAGTACGTTTCTTTTACTATCCGAGTTTTCTCATCTCACACCACCAGCAGCGTTCGCGCACCACCCCGTCCTCTCCAAATGATGAGCTCAATCGGTTCGTTGCCTGCCTACTCCCCGGCTGCGCCCAAATCTTCCAAATTCCCATCAACATCAACTCTGGATATCAAAGCGGAGAAGGACTGGTCGGGTTCGCCAGTGCTTGACGATTGCAGTATACCAGATACCCCGACATCAATATCTGGTCCCGTTCATGAGCCAGAACCTCACGCTCTCTAGATTATTTTCGTTTCCGTTACCTCCTTGTACAACACCTTGACAAATTGGCAGCTATACATATCTTATTTAGGGACCAATTCCTCTGTCACTCGTTTCTCATTCGTTTATGTTTACTTAGCGCATTTTTTCCGTGTATCTCCGGCTGATATACTATTACCATTGAGCAAATTCGTGTATCAGTTACGGGGAAGCCTTATTCCCTAACGTCCATGAATGTAAGTAAAGAAGTACTTTGCGGAAGTCTGTTTCTGGAATGATTTGCGACGTGTGCGATGGGGACTTCAGCGTTGTCGAGCTTTGTATACTCAGATGGAAGATCGTGATGTGGATGTGGCGAAAGGTTGTTGGTCCGACAATGGTCAATACGTATATGTACGCAGAAGTTCAAGCACGTATGACCAAACTTTCCAAGATTCGATCGTCACCAGTCGTTGTCCGCCGAACAATTCGCAAGTCAGATATCAGCCACAAGTATAATACACACGAAGACGAAGACAATGATAAAGACGAAATGAGTGATAAAGCTACATGCTGAAGCCTTTCCGACAGATAAATACGTCGTATGCATGTAGTACGAGGGCGCGAAGGTCACGGGAAAAGATACAGCGAAATAATGATAAAAAGCTCTTAGGACAGCCTCTAGCCCAAATAAATTAACGCAAATGTCTCAGCGAATGCAAGGATACATTCCTACGGACACAGTGATAAGTAAGGAGTCGTGCGCAAACGGGATAAACAGACATACCTCATACAGGAATGCATCAGGGAAGCCATGGCGAAGCAGGGTCATATTATGACACAGAAGCTGCCATAGTAGCCACTCAGTCGGTCATCGTCGACTGGTAGTGCGTCTGAATATTCGACGTATTCAAATTGTGGAGCGTCCCCAGAGTGAGATAGTTCAGCAGATGGCTCTGAAGGGAGTGTGATGAACTCGTCCATAGGAGTGCGACGAGTAGTTCGGCGTAGGAATTGAGATGTTTAGCCCTGCGGCTGTGTGCGGACAATAATTAGTGCAGAAAGTTGCGCAGTAAAGAGCTCTGCCTCATGTTATATAGCTAGACGTAGAATGACCGCCATTGTTCGATAAACATAGGCGTGCAATAATGTCACATTTTGTCTAAGCGCCACATGCGTGGTTGGAGTTAGTATTGCCGCCGAAGCGTCTAAATTTGGTATGTCTGCTATTCGCGGGGTTACAAGTTGGCCACAATAACCTTCGGATCCATTGTCTGCTGGCGATATTCGCAATTTCGCATTGTACTTTCCAAACTATTTTTCTGTCGTATAATCCATATGGTTCCACCATGGTGCTCGGCGCTACATCGGACTCACGCAGCTGCAGACTGACTGTTTCCTTCCAAACCTTGGTGTGTGTGCCCAACCCTAACTCCTTCCAGTTTGCAACCCGAACAATACCCATCAGACTCCATCCCGTCGTTCCCAGTTTCTTGGTCGACTTATCCCCCCACTAATTTCTCTCTAGCCAACCATCAGGACACATGCCACGTACTGCACGACTCTTAAGACGGTGTTCACTCTTACTCTTCCAGCAACACTCGCGATGCGTGTACAATCCAAGCCTTTTCAATTGGCTTCCAATCTTGTTCGTTTGGTTCGGCGAGGAAAGGTTGATTTACATGCTCATAAGAAATCATCGGAGCTTGTGCATGAGATTACTATAGTCCTGTGTAATGGAATGCGCCCCGGGAAAACATGGATACAGATGGTAAATAATAACGAGTGGCAAGTGGTTCTGAACCCAACTACACAGTGATGGACCAGGTAAAAAATAAATAACGAATAAAGACGAAGGTCGAATAAATATACATTTGACCAGAGGTCAAGAGACGCGTCTAGGAAAATGATTAAACCTACTTAAACACGACGTCAAGAATAGCAGGCTTACCATCGCGTCGCAAACAGACGAAGGAGTCGGGTGCTTCAACTTGAGATGAGATACTCATCTAGGATAGCTATGAATGTCAATTAGCCAGGCTCAAGGCAAAAGCAACGGCGTGCTTACCACTAAACAATTACACAGAAACCGCTTTGTGAGCTGCTGCCCCAAGTCCAATATTCGGCGTCGGCGAGAATGAATTCTGCATCGCCGACAGCGCTTGGATCACCGGAATTCGAGGGATCGCCGTCTAGTGATACGACGGGAAAGAAGATATCAGATACAGAGGCGAAGGTGTCCATGGTAGTGTGGTAAGGGTTTCGCGAATGTGACACGGAGAGGTTCAGCGAGGGAGCGATAAATATGATGTGATGCTGGTTTCCAGGTTGTCTTTATGAGCAACTCAGAACTTGAAGCCACCCATTATCACCTTAAAATGGTCGCTGTCTCCGTCCCTTTGTCCTTTCAAGCTTTGCCCCCGTGGCTAATTTTAGAATCTTGCATATGGGGGACAAAAGAAATACCCGTGCGAATAAGGCACGAGTGGTAAGTAGGTCTTGTTATTTGTGCCATCACAGTCGCATTGTGGCTGAAACATTCCACACTGATACTTATCATGGCCTGTGTCTGTATGTAGCAATATAACACATGATTAGAACTTCTGCCACAAACCTACTTACCTAGTCGGCTTCGTTTGTTCACTCTCGGGGTTCACATTTCAACATTTTGGCTTTTTGTTGTACAGGTTTTCAAACAAGGTGGTACCATGGCGGAGAGAATTTATGGTATGTTGCTAAACGCCATCCGCTGAAGAATGGGAACATTAATGTTAATGGGATCTACATTTTCTATTCATTTGTTTGGTTGCCCCCGGGAGACATTTCACGGAATCTTTCAATATTTGTGGATGTATACTAGACAGCAGAAGCAGAACAGGAAGGATCACATAATTCGAACAATCCACAGTGGGATGAGCCACACATAATAAGTCAGACCCACACCGAGAAAATGACCGCTTGTTCCCAAAAAATAACGCGCCGAAGCGGTATAAGATTTTTTTCCAACCAAACTAACAATACAATGAGGAAGAAATCGAAGTCAACGAAATAATGATAAGTATGTTGTATCGCTACAACGATGATAAGAATACGCTGTGGCGCTATGAATGCGCACGCATGATGAGCCGTTTAACGACGCGTTGAAAGAGTGACTGGTGCTAGGGTGGTACAAGTCAGTGTCGAATGTATTAATGCCCGGAGCAAGACTTACGGGTTGCAAAGAATAATGGGGCACCACAAAATAAATAAACATGCATTGCATGGGGTGCAATAAAGATCACCTGGAACGGTACTCAGCGCAAGCTGGAAGGCATTTTTGGCAAGACTCACGAAATGGTACAAAAAGTACCAGGGCGCCAATATTGTGAGTCCTCGTCAAGAGGAATGCTAGACAATGATTCTGGCTCAACGCCTATGTCTGGCGGAGCATCTGGAGGAAATTCGAGGGTGTGAAATGCATCGAAAGAGTCCATGACGGGACTGTGCGACAGTATGACGACGGAAGGTAGCGCAAGATTTGAGAAGGGGCTTCGCAGTAATGAAAAACAAAGGCGACGTATCTAGCATTTATAATACGATTTCCACCGCAGCTAGGGACAATGAAGCCACGTATCGTGTGGACAATCTTTTCTGCACGGTCCATTGTATTTGTTGATGACAATGGAGTCCACGCGCGAAGTAATAACCGCAACAATGTCACACCGGCATGTGATGTGACAATTGGTGTTCGTAACAATTGAACAAAGGCAGGACCAACTCCGCCCATTATTGTTCTTCCAACAGTCAGATAATAAAGATGAGACCAAAATCCATCCGTTTGTTTCTTTTCCAAGCGCAATCTCTGCCTCCGTCGCTGTTGATGGTAAAGTTGCCATGAGCTACAGTGTGAATCCAACGTATCCTCTCCTCACCGTTTTCTCCTTCTTGGGTTTCTTCCTCGTTCTCATCCCCCTCCCATGGCATCTGCAAGCATGGAATGCAGCCACTTGCGTCTACATGCTCTGGACAGGTATTTCATGTCTCATCCAATTCGTCAACTCTATCGTCTGGCGCAACAACGCATTGAATGTTGCACCCGTATGGTGTGATGTCTGTGAGTAATGGCCTCTTTTCTCATGTCGCACTTGTTGATGGGAATGCAGCAACAAAACTCCTCATTGGAGCCAGTATTGGTATTCCTGCCTCTGCGATGTGTATTAGTCGCCGTTTGTATAAGATAGCTGTCATCAAAACTGTGTCGGTTACGCGTGAAGATGTACGTCGATTCCGTTCTAGAATGACGTTTTACTAATCAGCGCACAGAAACGTCGCGCTGTCATAGTTGATCTTTGCATCTCGATTGGAATTCCTGTCATAGTTATGGCGCTTCGTACGTGTCTTCTAAGCAAGCCCGCCGACATATACTGATCACGCTGCACAGACTATATTGTTCAGGGACACCGTTTCGACATCCTTGAGGATGTCGGCTGCTGGCCAGCAACTTACAATGTGATACCGGCTTATTTCCTCGTCTACATGTGGCCTTCATTGCTTGGTTGCATTTCATTCGTTTACTCAGGTTCGTTCGTTTTGCGTGCTAATTGATTAAGTTCACATCTCTCTAGGCCTGACTCTCAGCGCCTTTTATAAGCGCCGTCTCGAGTTTAACTCACTCATATCATCAAACAATTCTTCAATAAACGTCAACCGTTACCTCCGTTTGATGATGCTATCGGTAATCGAAATGGCTTGCACAGTGCCAATTAGCATCTACAGTGTCTACATTTCCGGCACCAGTGTACCTCTTGAAAAATGGGTTTCTTTTTCTGATACCCATTACGGTTTCTCATACGTCGGCCTCATTCCCGCTGCCGAGTGGGCCAGCAATCCAATCTACAAACAATCTATTGACATGACCCAGTGGCTCTTCCCGGCATGCGCCTTAATGTTCTTTGCTCTCTTTGGCTTCGCCAACGAAGCGCGAAAGCATTATCGACTGGCCTTCCTATGGATTTCGGAGCGCTTCGGCTACAATCCCACCGTAACGCAGACATCGGGGTCGAATACTCCCAGGTTGGTGCCCATCACATTTTTCGATCGCGGACTCTTCTAACTTATGTATAGGTGGAAAGGCGCTATCAGGTCTGCTGGAAACGTCTCCTTCGGTTCAATGCCAGTTCATATCACTCCTACCCCTCGGATCAAGCGTCGGTCATCATTTGACTCTGTCCTCGACATCAAGAGCTTCGACGTCGACCGAGACGTCGAGAAGAATGCTGAGTTGTCACCGTCGCTGCCTCCATACTCTAAAGAAGAATTTTCTGGGGGCCTCTCACCTACGACGTCAAATTATCCTCCATCCGACATTGAGGCACGCGCAGTTGATGTCGACCTCGAAACGCTATCTGAGGCTCATTCCTCGCGAGAGCGCTGCGTGGAGCATCCTATTGTTCCTGCGTACCACCGTCCCTTCACGCCACCCAGTGTGTACCCTGATGAGGACAGGTCCAGTTCTATGCGTTCACTGACGTCGGTTATCGGTGTTGAAGTGCAAACCCACACCACTCAATCTTCATGAGCGGTCGCTCCCTTGTATTCTTTCTTCACGACACGTCCATTATATATGTACAAGGGACTAATACCTTGGTTCCGAATTACCTCACAGCTGTATTGCTATCATTATATTTCACCGTCGCTTGTGACGTACTATATTCTTGTTTCATTCCTTTGATTTTTCGGCGATCTTGTGATATTAACAACTATCTGATTATCAGTCCTGTAGTGACTGCCACACTCTCTATTCATACATGAAATTAGATGACATCCACCCACTTTGTGCAGGCCCAGTTCCCTCTGTAGGCAGTCGACAACGATGATGTATAGTAATTCTTCATGTATAGTATATACACGTTACCGAGCGTGAATACGACGAAGAACGGCGGCAACACCAAAACTGACATCCTCTGCTCCTTGCACCGAGAAACTGTGAGGAAGAGATGCGCTAGTTGACAAAACATGAACTGGGGTCAATAAAGAACGAAACGCCAGGAACCGACTCAGCGGGATTAGGCGAATGCGCCTGGATGCAGGTTCCCCCATCGTCATGCGACCTCCAACGTTGGTGCGACAAACAAGTGAAATCGTCAGCCAAGTAACTCGTCAAGGAAATCTTCCATCTCCACTTTGGGCTCTTTCTTCGGTGCATTCGTAGGAAGAGCGGGCGCCTCCACATAGTTGCCATCTAGACCAGACCGGTGCGTGGAGCGGTCTTAGCGCGATGATCTGCACTGATGAGAAGAAGAACCCACCTTGTTTTCTATCGCGTCCAGATAGAGGCTTTGTTCTGAGCTTCTCCGACTTTGCACGGAATCGCGCCTTTAGATCTATCAACCACGATCAATCTTCTACGGACGAACGATCATTAGTAGGCAACTCACCTCGGCTGGCATCGGCGGCGGCTTTTTCGCGACTCATTTCCTCGAGTTCTGCATCCCATTCAATCGTTTGTACGCGCCCCTTCTGAGATGTCGAAGGTGGGTTACGGTGGGACGAAATATGTGCGAGTTCATGGTCGACATCGTCGTCGTCAACTTGAGGGACTCCCGCAGTCACCTCCGAGACGTCCGATAACCGCTGTTTCGCAAGGAATGATGAAAGGTCGACCTCCGGCTCACGAATTTCTTCTCCTATGCAACGTCTCAAAAGTCACCCCCAAGACGTCTTCCAAAGAACCCACCATCAGAACCTAACTCAGGCTCTGGCTCCATATAACGATCGGCGTTCGATCCAAGTTGTCTTCGCGCAAATTTCTTCTGCAACTCTTTCGCCTCTTCCGAATCAGGGTCGAGATCGAGCAGCTCTTCATCTTCCAACACTAGGCGCTTGTGGAATTCCGCTGGACGGCCACCTCGACCGCGGCCTCGTGCACGGAGGTACTTGCCTAGCCCACCCCGGGACTTTCCACGACCTCTGCCGCGAGCACGGGCTGGTTCTGAAGTGGATGGAGAATTCAGTTCTGCCATTCGGGTGGTCATGATGTAGGTAGAAATTCTATACATATACATAACGTCGAATAAGGAAAGCGCCTTGGGATTTCAACATGTCCAAATATTGAAAGTTCATTCAACGATTATGTAGATATGTAAGTACCACAGTCATAGTTACTTGGGATTATTACTATACCTAATCTGTTCCGAGTGCGCAATCCGTATTATCCCCCTTCTGATGCCGAGTGCAAGCACGAAGACAATTTGGAAGTCCAGACTCCAGTGTGTATACTCCTTTTGCTGACCAGTGTTTTCGCCTCGGCATCTATAATCAAATCCAGATTCATTCACACTCCAAGTTTGTTACAGCACTCGCTGAACACATGAAACAATGCGTACCAAGAAGAGAACGGTACACACATTGCAGCAAACTAGCTAGTATTACTACATGAGTGAACCAACAAAATCCAGGCTACTAGTTGGTTCATTCAAGGTAAAAGTAAACAGGAGATGAACAAATCAACGTAAAATAACCTGAATGTCATTGATCGTACCATCTACATGAGTACTGGCGGTTGGCATCAGCCCACTGATACAACCATTCCCCCAGGACATCACTGCTCATAATTATGTACTGGGTGTCAGATTGCGAGCGCTATGATACCACACTTGACAACAAGATAGAGCGGACGGACAGCACCTTATACTGGTCTCATCTGCGCCTGCGATGGCCCTGCCTGTAGGTAAAATGAAGTTCGCCGTCCTTGCTTCAGGTGCCAACAGTGCTGGCATGAACTGTTGGATTTCGGTGATTGAAGTTTACCGGCGCCGAGCTCGACACTTAGTAATATCGCGCTGACTCGGTAAAACCGGCATATTCGTTACAGTACTTAAAGACTAGTTACAGTTTGTAGTACGCTATGGGTTTCTCTCCGTTTTCACTGTGCCGGAACTGGCGCATAATTCAATATGAACGCTGCCGTCCATGCTATTGTCAAGATCGGCATCTTGAGGTGCGCCCTGAAAAAAGTAGGAGGTTGTTCTGGTTCTCACATCGCACAAAATTCCCATAACTCATGTCTACATCCCAAACAGAGGCTGCGAGACATGGATCGTACGCGAGGGATATGAAGAACTTGTGAATTGTACCTGACGATTTTCGTTCCGCGGCGTTTATGCTACAGCTCAGAGATACCTGGCTGGATCAGATTGTTGTGATCGGGACGTGACGTCGGACGCCAGGGGCTCCGATG
>PVYE01001506.1:0-53516 GCA_002995055.1 Rhizopogon rudus | reverse complement strand
CTGTTTAAGGCAAGTTTAAGTAATGTGTAGTTTTCCTGATGTAGGTTGACCAAGAAGACAGTCGTTCCATTCGTAGCCCTATAGTACGCGATCGAACCAGGGCCACCGCGAACCAGTAGCGCTTCCCAACCCCGAGGCGCAAGTCCTAACCAATAAGTGAGTTGCGATTCCCGAGATGTTAGGAGTCCGATAACGCATCGAGCGAACTTCGGATATCCATATGTGAGCTGTGCGGGCGAGTGCTGCTTCAGCGATAGCTTGTTCTTCTTCCTCCCGTTGCTGGTTCCATTCTCCGACTCCGGACAGACACAAGGATAAGTGGTGAACTCACGTGATCAAGCGTTACAAATTGAAAAATGAACATCACAATTCAACTACGATACCTATAATAAATATCGAATCGCACAAAATATCAGACACACGATGCGAACCTGCGAGCGTTTTCCGTTTTTCAGCAGGACAAAGGAAAAAGGAAAAAGTTGTGATGTTGATTTCTTTCAGGGCAAGACACCCGAAATGCCGAAATGTATGTACGAAATGTATGTACACGGCGGAACTTGACGATATGCTCTGCGACCTGACCGGAGTCAAGGATAGGACAAATAATTACACTATTGAGAAAGATAAGTAATGTATGATTAGCCAAAATGTATACTAGTTATTCAAATGATATCCCCATTATCTAGCTCGTGCATAATAGCATCTGGGAGCACGCGATGGCCGTGGTAACGCTTTGCAGCCCACGTAGCCTGTTTGTCCACTCAATCCCTTCCGATAAGCATCCATGAATCTCTGAGATCTGATGAAATATCTGTGTGATTAATGGTCAGTGCAAAAAAAAGCTTATTAGAAGACAACATACTTGCGCATTGACTCGAGCGTAACGGAATCAAGGGCCATGATCATATTTAGAGCATGTCTAACACGTCGGGGTGTGCATGGGTCGAGTTTTGTGCCCTCTGCGTGTATTGACGCGTCTAGATGGTCATTTGACATGTTTACCTCCTTCCTGCAAGCATCAGCGCATACCTGTCAGTCTCGGCACATCAATAGATTCAATACCACATACAATCTTACTTGGATATTTTCCTTGTCACTCAAAGTTATGCTGCCATTGCTGCCATTGACTCTGCTCTTCTTCCATGGTAGGTTTGCCGTCCAAGTCTTCGATTTACGCTTGACTCCAGGCATGGTCAGTCGCAGAGCATATTGTTTACAAGCCGCGCCGCGCCGCATACATACATTTCGGCATTCAAGGTGTCTTGCCCTCAAAGAAATCAACATCACAATTCTTTCCCTTGTCCTACTGAAAAATGGAGAACGCTCGCAAGTTCGCATCATGCGTATGATATTTTGTGCGATTCAATATTTATTATAGGTATCGTAGTTGAATTGTGAGGTTCATTTTTTCAATTTGTAACACTATTGTAACGCTTTAGCACGTGAGGTTTGATGAATGCGCTACCTTAGCTACCTGGTAAGTAGCAGACAGGAGTGAAAGGAAGGAACCATGCATCTTACCAATGCAAACATTCTCTCATCGAATGCGGCACAATAGCGCCAAAGTCCGCCGTTTCCGTTGGGCGCTTTAGATGGTCCATCTGTCTAAGATATGTTGACTACCGTGCGTATACGTTATGATGTAGATCAGGCGAGATGAGTCAGAAGCGCGTACCATTCCATTCATTTATTACTTACTGTCATGCTGACTACTTACTAGTACTTACATACACTCGTTATAGGACAGCTAGTAGTCTCCCCTAGTCTTTCGACTCACGAGACTGAGTACTTACATACACTCGTTTTCAGTCCTTTTTTTCGTCCGTCGCGGGTACTCCTTCCAAAACTTGGAGCTCATGCGGGATTCAGGACGGACACTGGAACCGTACTATGTGCTCTGTCGGATACAATATCCCACGTGAGAATTGGCAACATGATGGTTCCGGGTATTCATGCATTACGAGGTGAGATATCTCGAGAGAGGTGCCAACTGTAAGGACTCATAGTCCCCTGGTGACGGAAACCCTTCTTCTTTACGTCCCATACCATACTCCATCCTTTGCGCCACTGTCAACGTTTCTATTCACTATCGTTACCATACAACGTCACCCCTACATCCAGAAGCAGAGTAGTGATGTAGTTTCTCCCCTTCTAAACTCACTCCCGGTCCAATCATTCACTTCGAACTCGTACAGCTACACACAATGTAGCATCCTTACACAACTTCTTTCATTCGTCCCTAGTATCTCGTATTTCGTGTGGCAGCTGCGATGCCAGTAATCTCAATCCACAAGCAAATATGATGAAGACGACATACACCGCATTCCCATTGAGAACGTTGTGTTCTTTTGAAAATGCAAATAGAGAAGTCGCCAATGCGGGCCCAAAGGCACGAGCCAATGATGCGGAGGTTTGCCCGAGACCGTTGATAGCGCCAAGGACATTCTTCGCAGGAGCGGAGCCTGTGACGAACATGAAAGAAGTCGCTGTAATTAAGCCGGTTACTCGTAAGTAATAACGGGAACGATTTGATTGAACACGTACCAAATGCCATGTCCCATATTATGATCAACACTAGTTGGCTCAGCAAGGCAAACGTGATTGCATGATCAACCCCCCTTGCTTGTGCAAGTCGCGACATTATCGGAAACATAATCATGACTGGTGCGAAGCACGACACAGAGATACAGAACAGACGCTTTGGACCAAGCCAGCCGACTATTTTGGCGAAGAACAGTGCCTGGAAGAGACCATCCACGATCCCAGATAACGCCAGCCACGAGCCAATAGCAGAAGGAGTCAAACCAAGACCGCCCAGATGGATAGGTGTCGAAAGGAACAGCGGAAAAAGAGCCCTGAAAGAAATGTCCAGGAAGGCCAAAATGGAGTAGTTTGCAATTGGAATAACAATGGTAGGTACAAGCAGTGATCGCAAGGGCACATTTGCCATGATCTTTTGCGCAAGTGCTTCTCGTTCCGCATCAGACGAGACGGTGAGGGTGGCCGATGCCAACTTTGGTCGACGCTTGGTTGATAATGTCTGCTAATCATGAGCAACTGGTGAGGTGAGACATATGTTCAGAACCTACTTCTTCTAAGAAAAACAGCATTATGAACATTACTAGGACTAGCACACAAGCAGCCACTGCACAGGGCAAAAAGTATCGGTATTTGTTCCAAAATGGATGAGCGAACAACACGGGCCAGTGATCTTGTGGTCGGGCGAACATGCCGCCTATTAAAGGGCTTGCATACGACCATGTCATTGGCGATCGCCAATAATTCACAATTTCACTTACCCCACAATGGTTCCAATGCCCCAGACGATCGGGTTCAAGGCAAATGCCTGAGCGATGTTTGTAGTATCCGTCAGTTCACCCATCATGGTCTTCATGACTCCAGCGTTGCCATTCAGTACACCGCACACGCAGCGGCTAGAGAAATCATATCAGCTTTGCGTATCTTTCCTCGAGAGCTCAGGTGAAGATGTACCTAATAACAAGACTCCAGAAGGATCTCGAGAGGCCGAAAGCAAGGATCGAAATACAAGCACCTGATAATCCGACCGACAATACTGGTTTGCGTCCAATGCGGTCAGACAGACGACTCCACCTCAGCACTGTCAGTGCCTGCGTGAAGAAGAATAGAGACTCCTGCAAACCATATCCGATGGTGAATAATAATTCTCGCAGGTTGTAATCTCGACACCTACAATTATTCCAGCATAATATCCTACAGCCGCATCGTCACCTCCAGTGATATCAAGTTCTCTAATAAGCTGACAGGGGCGGGAGATCATGATGAATGTCATAGACAATGGCATGTGAATTTGAAGTCATACCTGATTGATGTACGGGAATATAGACGTCGAGACTATAGGTTCTGCAAGTTGCAGTATCAAAATGATGCCTATCTGGAGCTTTGGAAGGGGTGTTTTGGGCTTTTTAGAAGTGCCTGGGGGAATCAGAGGTGTGGTCTCGCTTGATATACGAGGAGAATCGGAAGGGTCCATTCTGTAGAATCAGGACAATCAGGGCTGAAACCTCCAGCGAGAACCTTGCGAGTCCAATAAATAGATGCAGCGATTGTCCAACCATGATATGACAGCTGTTCAGAAAGGAACACCGGATACACTTCCTAGAACCTTTTCCCTCATCGATATGGAAACAGTGACTCATGATAATCTCTCCCGGAAGGTCGATATCGGATATATATAAGGCGTTATCCGGGAAGTGATCCCTTGCTTTAGTTATGCTCGCACTTCATCGTCAGGTATGAAACGCTCCCTCAACTTGTGTGGGGTGTGTATTCAACATCGAGATCCAGAATTCAAATCGCTTGTTTGCTTTTTCAGTTGACCTGTATATCGATACATCGTATCCCAAAGAACTACTTTCTTCACCGACCGGCGAAGAAGGTTGTTCTTTGGATGATGTGGCAGGCGCTTCCCCTCCGTGACGAGCCTGTGTATTACTCACGGCGTCTGGGTGATCGTGTAGATTCTGGTGACATAAGGGAGTTGCCGGTAAGTGTTAGATCCCAGTTGTTTGTGGACGGAAGTCGGGCCCAAGAGTGAAGGACGTAGATCAAAATGTCACAAAGAGAACCTGGCCCAAGGTAGAGATGACCCTCCCTTCCTGTCTAGGAACCTGGTAAAATCCCAAAGGGAGGTCAACTTCAGACTAAAGTTGACCAGTATGGATTCGGTAGGTGCCAATAATGATCGCCACATGCGAAGTTGATATTATTGTAATGCAGGTTCACGATTGGGACGATTCGCTTGAGCGACGGAACTGCTGCACAGCGACAATACAGTGAACCTTTTCGCGTACGATCGAATACCAGTAAGCTGACAGCCAAAAATCTCAGGTGCCGTCCAAGTGGCACCACGTAGGTTGTAGCTGCTGAAGCAGGTAAGCGCCCAGACCTTCCAGACACACTACCTTGACAATATCAAAGGCGTTGTGAGAGAGTTCATGAAAAACGGTTGCTTCAATTGCCGTAAAGCGCGTGATGGGAGCAAAGTTTGATGTGACAATGTGTGCTAGTCATTGTCGCGAGATGAATCGAAGATTGAAAGACGGGGCCAGGGCTTGTGAAATGCGTGGTCTATTAGACAATGAATGATGTACAATTGGGGTCTTTGAAAGCGTGAGGTACTTTATTATGTACCACCTGTAGCGAACTTACAAGTAGCAACGGGCTGTCCGACCAGCTCAAAGTGAGGTCAATTGTCAAGTATGGTTCATGATGATGGGATGGGAATCTCGTGGATTTGGGCATTTGACGCTACATCCCCCGTCACCGTTCGTCCGTAGTGTGTCAGGAGCCCAATAGCAGAGCCAATGCCTGCGCCACCAAGTACCACTGTCGTCGAGCAATCATGCAGTATGATATTGCTTGTTAAAATAGTTCACTCACAGTTGACTATGCTTGCTCTTTTCCAGAGTATTGCAGGTGTTAGCACGGCAAACAATATTGCGCCAATAGTGGAATGGTCGTCGGCACGTAAAGAGGCAATCTGAAAAGTATGCTCAGCTGCAGTGGCACTCAGAATCAACTTGACATACATCGTAGGCGTGTTGCATTCGCCGGGTCCTTACAGTGGCCTCACTAGCTCTGGATGAGCGGATATACTCGAGCACGCCCCCTCCTGCACATCCTAGAAATTGAGGTCCTTATGATTAATGGTTGAATAAAAGGCCACACGATCCTTGCGTACCTATTGCACCACCTGCCCAGGTTGCACGGAGGAAGCGGTTGACAGTGAGATGAGCTCTGCCTTTCCGCATGAGCACGAAGGCAACGTATGCTGGTGGAATGAGTAAGGAAAATAGTTCATATCCTTTGGTCATTCCTCGTCGTACAAGAATCTCTGTGTCAGCGGCATGCACCGCTGAAAGTTTATCCGAGTCCATTTCCGAAGCCATGCTCGTTGCGGTACACGATGAGCATGTTGTGTGACTAGCGTCACACATGACCGTGCACGGACCCTGATGAAAGCTGATTAAGCTTTCCATTAGTTTGTTCTTGCCTTCTTGACCTCGACCCTACTGATGCTCTTGAACTGGCAATGTCAGCCTCACCATTTCCTGAACCTTTGGACACACCAATGCACGACTTCGCAGAATTCGATGTTCCGATGAACTCAACCTCTCAAGATTTTTACCTGGAGCTGTCCATGGACCACGATGGACATCACACGGCTTACACCAACCAGGGGGGTGTCGAGGTCGACATGGAGACCTACGACGACGGAAATGTAGAGTATGAGATGGCAGATGAGACAGAAGAGTTCAACGAAAGTCATTATCATCATGAGCAGCTCGACGTGGAAGTCTACGACGCTTCTGACGCTCACTCACCTCACCCCATACAACCTGATTTGCAGTCGTTACCGTCTCTGACAGTTAATCCGGAGATGCCATTACTTTCATCCCCTGCCACTTTCTCCGAACCTTTTACCCCTCAGCTAGGCACGACTCCTGTTGAACACCACGTATCTCTCACACATCACCCGGTGGAAAATGACCTTCCTCTCGCTGAACAACCAAAGCTTAGTGCTCAGCAAGAACAGGAGGATGCACCTCTTGCACCTTTTGCTCTACCACTCGATCGACCATCGGAATCAGATCCCCCTCACACCCTTGCTGCTGATCTGACGGCAGCAAACTTGGGCGTGCCCCCTACAGTAGATCCGCACGATGTAGAAAAGCATCCAGATTTGCTGGTGCCGGAAACGAGTAATGAAGCAGGGTCGTCTGTTCAACCTGCAGAAGCAGAATCCATACTGCAATCACAGGCTGAGGAGCATCCTGGGACGCTCCGCTGCTCGGATGTCCCATCTGAAGACAACGCGCAAGTTCAGGGTGAAAACCCTGCCGAGGTCCATCATGAAGATGTAGACGATGCTAATGATCCACACGAGATTTCCGAAGGGGTCTACATTGACCCGCCGCCCGGTGTTTTTGTGTCCATCGGCTCGTCTGAAGTAACAGAGTATTGCTTATTCAACCAGCCCCCATCGGAACGTGGATCTCGTAGTCCCTCAGCAGGGGCCACTGAGAGCAGCCGAGTGGTGTATTCGCTACTCCTGCAGAATCGGCCGACGTTGTACTATGAGCCTCTCAGCTGTGTATTCGAAGCACTCCGGCAGGACGACATCATTGCTAAAATTCCTGAAGCTCTCGAGGGAGAGCTAGTGATCGATGCGTACGATCTACAGCTCTCTGTGTCAGAGGTAAGCGTGAACTTTATTTGTGCTGGATAGGCGCTCACCCCCCATTCAGGATAATATTTATGCACATGAAATCAGTTTGCATGATATGAATGTGCTGCATGATGGCTCTGACTTTGAGGGACCTCTCCGCATTCATCTACGTTCTGCGACACCTAGGTTTATTCTACGTTACCGTTTACTTCAAGAACAGATTTCTCGGCTTGACTTGGCTGCAGGCGCCGTGGAAGAATCTCCAGAAGAAGGTTTGCATCCTTTTTCAATGATGTCCGAAGTGTTACTAAATGTTTTGTAGGTTATGACCGTGCAGAACAACACGATGGCGGGCAAGAACCAGATCAGTACGATAAGAAAGCCCAACACGAAGCCTCGCCCCGCGATGGCAAGAAGGATGTCGATGAAACAGAAGGTGTTCACCAGCCGGAAGTTCATCCAGAGCAGCCCCAGGACGAGGAAGCCGCTGCAATTGACGCAACTTTCATCCCTCAGGCTGTTGAGAATAGCGCCTATCACCATGTTAGTGGCGAAGCATCGCAGGCCCTTGAAGACGAGGGTGATTATGAAGGTACAAGCGCCGGCACAGAGTATCAGGAGGAGGCCGAGAGCGTTCTTGATGCTGCTGCTGTGCACGAGACAGCGGATACGGACGCTACTGCCCCCATCAACGAAAATCCTCAATTCGGGGGAGAGGAGACCGAATACTTGGATTATGTACAGCCGGAAGAATATGACGAACGCTACGGGGAAGATTTTTCTGAATATGATCAAACGGTGGGTTATGGAGAAACCGGAGAGCAGGATGCGTCGACAGCAGTGGACGAATCACAGGCGGTTTTACCTGGATCAGACCTCTACGAAGCAGAGACTACACCAGTACCATCGGCGCAATTGATTGACTCTACCCCTGCTCAGAGATTAGAAAGTGCGGACAGCGACCCACATGGTGAGCAATTTCATCTATCAAATATCATGTTATCTCACCCATCCTTAGAACAAGGAGACCGTTTACCGCCATACGAGTCTTTCGAGAAGACAATCAGCCAGCACACTGACAAAGGTCTGTCCAAGTATTTCGCTACCATATAGTGTGTACTGATAGCGATTCCGATCAGTTATTACCGTAGACCAGCAGACAGATCAGCATGGATCGATATTGCAGCTCCCAACAGATGAGTCGGATTCCAATTTTCTTGCGATGTTGGAGCGCGAAGCTGGTGAGATTGCTGGTTCTCTTTTTATGGGACTGTGCTGATCCATAACTCAGATTCTGAGCTAGATCATTCTTCGTCCAGCTTCAACGCTAAACATATAGAAAACGGTGCGTTGGATGAGGTGTGGGATGAGTGGGATGATGAGTTGGATGCCGACGGCGAAGCTGACGAGGAGTGGCTGGACCCCGGCGATTCCGTATCCAATGAAAGCTCTGTGACTCTGTCGAGTAGCTCATCCGGAAAACGTGGCCACGATGAGGTCGACCCCGAAGAAGGCGAACTTGAAACTGGCACACGTCAAAGTTCACCGGGTACGTTTCAGTTTTATGTTCCACATTTGCTTTACTGACATCGGTATATTGTAGATAAACGACCTCGCATTCACTGAGACAGTGCCGGCGCTCCACCTTACCCTCATCGTTGGCGCCCTTTCACTATGTCACGACACGGCTGCCACTCCCTCTCCTCCCCTGCAAGCTGCAGGTTTAACTTATCAACCTTTCTTCATTATCAAGGCACTGGCATCGACTCGCATGCACTTCAAAATTATCACCGTAGGCTAAGTACCGTTTATCAGGTTGTTTTTCAGTTTCTTTCTATGATTCCCCACTTTCATGGCATGGTTTTTGTAACTCACCTTTACAGCAGCATTCAGTCGTACTGCCGATGCAGAGTTAGGTGGGAAATGGTGTGAGGGAGGGCATCATCTGGCAGATACTGATACTCAGTGGGCATGGCTGTTACGTTCTTGATGTGTTTTACCGTCACTGAGCCTAATGACTGCATACCTCTTTTCTTTGTGAGATCACCATAGGTGTTCATGCGGCGTTAATGTGTGACCAATTCCGAGAAAACACTCACGGGCATAGAGCTTAAACACCTGAAAGCATGAGTGTCATGCACAGTACATAGGAGAGCGCGAAACTCACTCAATCGCAACCTTGCCGTAAATTTATAAAAGGAACGACTACCCCTCCTATTACATAATAATACGTATCTTATCTTTCTGTGAGACTTGCAATGAGACTTCTTCCACGCTCGGGCACCCGTTCAACTTATCAGTTTACCAGGATCTCCTTGTAGGAAATTATCTGTAATGCCCTCGAAGAACGCTAACCCTGGGCTCAAACCTGCCAAGAATTCTGCAGAGCCCAACTATGTGCTTGTCATCCACGGCGGTGCTGGTACTATGTCACGGGAGGGCTCGACGCCAGAACAACGCACTGCGTACAGGGCTGTACTCTCACGAGCATTGAAAGCGGGGTATAATGTACTCAAGCAGGGAGGAGAAGCTATGGATGCTGTAGTTGCGGCTGTCTCGGTCATGGAAGGTGGGATATGCACTAATAGGAGTCTCTGGGCATTGAATGGCTAACGATAGGTTTTCAAATGTGATTTTGTAGACTGCCCTCTGTTCAACTCCGGGCATGGCGCAGTCTTCAATAATGCAGGCAAGGTGCGGTTTCAAGTTATCCATGATTAATACTCCTCGTGTATATCACGCTACTTAGAATGAGCTCGAGACTTCCCTAATGGTCTCCAAGCCTCCTGCATCACACCCTGCAATGCCCACCTCCCGACGTGGATCGTCGGTCACGCTAATTACTCGCACCAGAAATCCTTCTCACCTCGCACGCGCTCTCTACCTCGCGCCTGAACTCGCGCCTCACCCAATGCTGTCTGGTGCAACAGCAGAAGCAATTGGCGCTTCACTTGGCGTACGCCAGGTTGACCCATCTTACTTCTGGACTGAAGCGCGATGGAGGGAGCACAGACGTGGTCTTGGATTACCCGAAGAACCCGTTGAGTACCCCAGACCGGAATCACTTAGCGACACAGATTCGGAGACTACAGATGTCGCTAGTTTTTCTGACGATAAAGATAAAGAAGTCTGGGAACCCCTTGATTTGATGCCCACGGGTACTGTTGGTGCTGTCGCGCTTGATATCCGGGGCTGCATTTCAGCGTTAACCTCCACTGGAGGAAAAACGAACAAGCTTGTCGGTCGGGTTGGAGATACCCCCGTAATGGGATGTGGATTTTGGGCGGAAGAATGGAAGAGGGACGGTGGATTCGTGAAGCGATCTTGGGATCGCCTGCGAGGCAAATCAAAGTATGAGGGTGTAGGGGTTTCTGGTACCGGTGACGGAGACGTGAGAAACAGTTGAACATATTCTGACTGACATTGCAGGTGCTAACCATACTTAACCTTTAGTACTACATCCGCCGTGCTGCGGCTTCCAACATCGCTCGGCGCATGCAATACCTTGGCGAATCCCTGGATGAGGCGACCCAGAACGTCATTGATGACCTATTCAATGAAGGAGGCATGGGCGGTATCATTGCACTGGATAGGGATGGAAATGGTATGTTCTGGACTCCTCGTTGTGACGTGAAACTGCACCCTGACTCTGCGCGCAGTTGCTCTTCCACTGAACTGCGGTGGCATGTATCGAGGCGTTATTCGTCCGGACGGGGTGCCACTCACGGCGATTTTCTTTGACGACCAACTTAATGAAATCTAGGCTGGGTGCACTAAAGCTCGAGCTCGCAGCTTGGTTGTTATCATTGTTAATTAGCCAGGGTTTAGATTGATAGAGTTTGGATAGCAGCTATCTAGATATCCGTTCACCGGGCAGGAAAGTGTTCTTGCAGGTTCAAAATAAGTTTCAAAATATAATCTTTATATCTTGCGGCTCGGTGATTGCCGAAGTAGACTTTAACGCGGCAAAGTGTGATGAGGTCAAGTAACACTTTCCTGCCGAGGTGAAGGCTGAAGCGCTGACGCCGGGCCAGTCACTGTTCTTCTTGTCCACGCAACTTCATCCCTATGATATTACACTGATGTTCATTTACTGATCGCTCTTTCTTGTCTTGTTCATCGTGTTTATCGGCGCTGGAGTTACCTGAACCCAGTCATGGCGGATGCAGATACTTCCCGCCTGTGTGTTCAGATTGTCCGGTCACACTTTGGCCCATTAGCAGCGGTGAATCTTATGGGGCTTTCTACCACGTCGATGTCTTATTTATTATCTTTCAGAATGTTGCATCTGCATTACTGACACGAGGAAGACTCTCACTTGCCCAGCTCATTCGCTATACAATGATGAAACCGCGCTCAGTACGCGCAGCAATACTGGTTCTTGTGCAGCACAATATTTTATGGCATTCCAACACCGATGAGGAGGGCGAAATGCTGGAGTTTAATACTTTAGAGTGTCTTATGCGGCTTAGATTTGGTCGATTCGTGTGGCAGGCGGAGCAGTTGTTTGGACCTTCCGTGCGCTTTTATCCCCCTCTTTCTTGTCAAGGATACTCATGACCCGGTGTATCAGGGCGCAGAGATTGTGCAACTAATACTAGACCACGGCAAACTTCAGCCGCCAGACATCATTTCACAATTGTCGATTTACAACCCAAAAAGTGCAGAACTTTCTTATCATCCTCAACTCTTGCTAATGAAACACCCAGGTTCAAGCCTATACTCGCAAACATTGTACAAGCTTGTATCTGGCGCATACCTTAAACCATCCACGTTACTCTCACATAACTCACCACGGGACAAGCGTATCAAATACGAAGCGGAAGAGAAAGCTAAAATCACTGGTTTCCCAACGGCGAAGGAGTTGCGGGAGGCGATGGAAACTGCAGAGGCACGATTAAAAGGGGAAGAGGCAGAGGCAGAGAGTGTAGGCTTGGTGAGTTGTCGCAAGATCGCATGTTCCTACTTGTGTGAACGAACAAAAACCTACAGAAGCGGAAGCCGAAAGATCATCGATCAACCAAGGTGAGTAGACTTCAATGAATTATTTTTCGGGTGGTCACTAAACGAGTGATAGCGAAAAGCAATAGAAGAGGACGTGGTTGACGTGAGTTCGAATCAACGCTAGTATTGATTAGTGCTTTATGTGAAATATCTAGGATGTGGTCTACTTTCGGGTAAACTTCGACAGATTCAATACGTATATCCGTAACAAGGTCGGTCCCGTGAATGCCCCTCTCCCGTTCTTAACTTCATTTCGATTTCATTTGCTAGCTTATCGAGACGGCTGCGGGGGAGCGTTTCAATCGAAGCGCTGCTCTTGTCATGCGAGCCACGCTGAAGTCAACTGAAGCTAAGCAAAAAAGTATATCCGATACCAGATCAGGTACGATAAGACTGTCCATCTGTTCTTCAAGCAACCACTTATGATATAATAGATCCTACCTCAACTGCTGCGATTGCAATGCTTATTTCCGACGATGAGAACCTTTCAGGTCTTGTCACGTCAACAAAAAAGCCATCTAGTGCTTCGCTGGTCAAGGATTATCTCGGTCTGATGTCTGCCATAGACAATCCAACACCAGCCGGCAGAGCATCTTCGTTCATAAATCTAAGTAACAACAAGGTATACGTTGAGTTTGGACTAATTGGCAGCCGCCTGCGGAGGCACGTACTGGAGGCAGTGGCTCGGGAACGGCACGGGGACGACGGGGTGAGGATAGTGCGCTTACTGCTCGACATTGGAAAGATGGATGAGAAGCAGGTGCTTTAATTGTCGCCCTCATATCGACGTAATTCTAACATCACACAGATAGCGAAAGTGGCCATGATGCCAAACAACGTTGTTCGGCCACTTTTGGCGGCGCTGTCATCCGACTTTTTGATATCAACTCAAGAGGTACCAAGAAGCGCTGATCGTAATCCCACCCGGACATTTTACCTCTGGTACTTGATGTTCCTTCGTTATCAGAATCGATTGAATATTCCAATATCCAGGCACGTAGATTTGCACAAGGCATACTCAACGCTGCTAGGACACCTGTACAAGACACTATATAACATAGGCATGCGGCGCCAGGCTGAACAGGAGGAGCCAACTGTGAAGGCGGTGCTAGAAAAGCGTGAGCGGACGGACGTAGCTCAGGATGAAAGCTTGTTATCGCGGATGGAGCGGGATGTACTCAAGGAATGGGAGACGAAGCGGGAGAAGCTCACTGTACTGGAGATGAGAGTGGAAGAAGCCGTATTTATTCTTAGGGATCTCGATACGGTTGGAAGCAATGAGGACTCTTGAAGTGACGGTATTTCTTTGTCAGATGCACGGGCCGGCTTGAGGACTGCCAAAGCTAGTCAACCAACGGTCACCGTCATGGCCCAAGTTGAGCTGCTGCCAGTGTGATGGTTTTACCGCAGCCACGACTTCCTGTGAATCCTGTGACTTCCAGTGATGACTAGCACTGGTTTCTATATTAACGCTATATACTCGCAGCGGCGCTTCGATGCTTCAAGGCTTCCCTCCTGCGATATGACCAACAACTTGACGACTGAGACTGTACGGGTTTATAGGGAGGGGAATATTATCCCTTCTCACCCAGGCCATGACTGGACCCGCTTCGTCTGCATCTCAGATACCCACTCTCGCACTTTTGAGATACCCTCCGGTGACGTCCTTCTGCACGCTGGTGACCTGAGCAGTTGGGGTAGCCTTTCTCAATTGATGATTACGGTTGAATGGTTGAAATCATTGGAACACCCGGTGAAGATGTGAGCAGTATATTTGATGTCATTTCACTGGTGGAGGTAACATATAATGGTTGAAGCATGGTGGCAGGCAATCATGATGTGCGTCCTAACTTGAAGCTGTTTTCATCACGATTCCCCTGATTTCAGACCGTACTTTTGTATGTAGCTTTGTCTTGACGAGATGTGGGCTCAGCCAATATACGGCATCCCCCCAGAAGTGAGAATCAATTCCTTCCAGCATTTCTCGAGTTTAAAGAGAGAGCCGGAACAAGGAGGTCGAACAAGCTCGATCCTATGTACGGAGTCAAGCTGCAGTAGGCCTATACTATCTTGAACATGAACCCTTTCGAATCATATCGCCCTCGGGGCGAGAATGGAAGGTTTATGGGTCACCAGTGAGCGCTTTCAACGAAGCTCGTGACATTTTGGACTGATACATGTGAATGAGGCTGCCCCGTTATATGCTGAAGGAGCATTTCAATACGAGACAACAGGCGAGGCACAAGGTATGAGATAACCTCAATTTAATGGTTGCGGGTTACAATCACTCCTTGTAGTGATCTACAATCGTATACCCGAAGATACGGATATCCTGATCACACACACACCTCCCTTCACGACGTTGGACACAACAAGAAAGGGCAAGCAAGCCGGATGTCATGTTCTGTCTGGGAAATTAGCACAACTGCGGAGGTGTCGGCTACATGTCTTTGGCCATATCCACGAATGTGCTGGAGCACAAATTAACACTGATGACCCGTCCAGACTAGTTGACAGAGTATCCGTGAACGCAGCCATGGCAGTGACCAAGAAGGCAGTCGTTGTAGATCTACGGAATTGATGAAACATGCAGATATCATGTACAGTCGTATACATAGAACAGCGTACATTTCAAACAGCCACCTTGCTCTTCTTCGCTATTTTGATTCCTAGCTTGTTCTTCAAATCTGACTTCGGCTTCTTCGCGGGTGGAGCACCAAGAGATTTAGTGACTAGTGCTGCTCGTGTCGATTCTGGGAGGAGATTGCGCAAATCGGGCTCGACGTCATCGGCCTTTCTCTTGATAGTGATTAAGGGTTGTGAGGGTGCTTCATTAGGCGAATCTCCAGAGCTGTCCGTCGCCGAAGAAGAGGCACCTGCTGTTGCAGGCATCGGTACCTTGGCAAACACTTCCCTTACCAGCCTCTCATCCTCTTCTTCTGCTAGTCTCCGCTCCCTTTCCTCTTCTGTTTCAATCTCCTCCACAGTCAGTCGAGCAACCAGATCCACTGATTGTCCCACACGCTCATTCCGTGCATTCCGCGCCCGGATGTCTTGGAGGGCGTCTAAGATATCCATCTCTCGTTTTGCATCAACGGTGCGGTTCTCCAGCGCCTTCATAGGATTGTTCTCTTCCTCCTCCAACCGAGCAAGACGGTCTTCCTCTTCGACAACTTTCTCTTCTCGCCATGGCTCAAAGTTTCGCGATGCACCGTGCTCTGCAGTATAGTCCGTATTCTTGGGGTCGGTCTTGAATGTAATTTCGGCAGAACATAGTGTGCTATGATGGCTCTCAGTAAACTCCAATATATGCAACCACACGGGTGACGCACCACTTGATATAAAATCGGAAGATTTTGATTCCATAATAATCCTCCCCATCCACCGTTTCCTTGCGGGCATTGAACTTCTTGCCTTTGTAGATGTACTCTCCACATGTGTTACATCGCCTGCGGGCTCGGTAAGCTTTTGAATCATACAAGGAAATAATGCTTACATAGAGAACGGGGCCATGAGACGAACGACCTGCTGTGAGTTCTTTGGGCCCCTCCTGCGGGGGATCAAGGACGGGTCGAAGTCCGGGGGGAAGTACTTGTTTAACACTAGCGAAGAAATCAGCTTCCATGTTTTGACTGAATACTGCTGTCCTACCTTTACGCTCAGACATGGTGGACGATCAAAAGGAGAGAGTGCTGCTGTGGATGGTGGTGGTGGTATTGAAGGACTACTGCTTACCTAACGCGTCATTATAAGAAATTTCCTGTCTCTAGCGCGCTCTACGCCTTGTCACACAACTCACCTGCAGCGTCGCCCGCCAGTTCGTTCTGTCAATCGTCGCTCACAACTCAACATGCAGGTTCAGTTAAACAAGTCACTAATCAGTTCTCGTCTAAAAAACGTATACGATGGTTGGAAGGTGTGCTTTTGGCCCAGCTCTATTCAGGGTTGTCTTATTAATGAGCTTTCTGTCGTTTTAGAATGCGAGTCAGAACGACGAGTACGGCTCAATAGCAGATGCAGAAGCTCTGTTGCTACTTTGTGGAGACCCTGCCGGCGAGGACGAACCCGTTAGGAAAGGGACTGCCTTTCAGGTGAGTTTCATTAGGGCTTCAGAAAGCGCGTCTTTGTTGTGTGGCTTACGCGCCAATTCGTGTAGACTTGGCTGCTTGGTTATGAGTTCCCTTCCACGTTCCTTCTCTTTCAGAAGGACAAGCTCCTGATATTATGCTCGGCCAGCAAAGGTATGTACTGTATCCTCTGATGTGCGACGTTCTGAGGTTTCTAACGCCACACGTGCTTTTCCAGCCAAGTTCTTGCAACAAATAAAAGAAGGGAATCTGCCCGTTCCAGTAGAGATACTTGTGCAAGCAAAAGCGAAGGAGCCACCTACCGATGCACTACCAAAATTCGTGGAGGCTTACACATCGTTTAAACGCGTTGGAAGTTTGGTGAAGGAGACGTCCTCGGGGAAGCTGATGACGGAGTGGGAGCAGGCGGTTTCAAAGGCCGATAATAAACCCGAGGTGGTCGATATGGCCCCTGCATTATCAGCATTCATGGCTGTAAAGGATGAAGAAGAAATGGTGTGTTCAAATCTTGCATCAGGGGTTAATGATCTTCTGAAACACCGCTCAGAAATGCATTCGCACAGCAGCAAATCTTACTTCCACCTTACTGGTTCACCATATCGTATTGAAACTGGAGATGATCTTGGACAAGGAGGCCAAGATAACCCACGAGCAATTCGCATCTCAAATAGAGGCGCGGCTTGGCTCGGGTGAAGGTGACGATGCCAAAGGTCCGGATATGAAAGTGTGGAGTAAAGGGCGGGGTCTCAGTGATGTGCGTCAGCTGCCTTTCGGAACTTGCTCGTACATCTCACTGGTCATTTCAGGTTGATTGGGCATCGACGGAGTACTGTTACTCTCCAATCATTCAGTCGCGGTCAACAAGTACTGGATACGATTTGCGATCAACAGCAGAGTCATCCTCGGACACAATCGCACATAAAGGCATCTTTCTCATTGCCGTTGGTATGCGTTACAAAGGTTACTGTGCCAACCTTGGGCGGAGTATCATTGTTGATCCATCGAAGGTCGGTATGGGCAATCTTTTGTAGTTGTTGATCTCATCCCGCTATGTAGGAACAAGAATCCATCTACAACTTATTGTTGTCAATGCAGAGCGAGATGCTGAAGGAGATCAAAGATGGCGTTACTGCACGTGAAGTGTACCAGCGGGCATTGGACATTGTGAAAAAGGAGAAGCCAGAGCTTGAGAGGAACTTTGTCAAGAACGTTGGATTTGGAGTGAGTGACTTCTATCAATGAAGTTCGACGAGTCTCAAACGAGCCCCCTCAGACCGGTGTGGAGTTCCGTGATTCTGCATACTTACTTTCCCTCAAGAATTCTAAGCACTTGAAAACGGACATGGTCTTCAATCTGTCTCTTGGATTCTCCGACTTGCATGACGACAATGGCAAGAAGTACGTCTACTCCTCTGCTCCACGTCGGTTCTTCTGATGAATCCGTTTCAGATACGCACTCCACATAGTTGATACTATACGCGTTGGCGCTGACAGGTCAACTCTATTGACTGAAGGTGCCAAATCCACCAAAGATACTCTATTCTTCCTGAACCCCGAAAATGAGATTGATGTGGAGGAAGATAAGGCGTCCAAGGTGTCCAAGAAACCTCCTGTGAAGCCCCTGGTAAACGGTTCCCCCGTTAAGAACAAGACAGTCGGCGGAAAGGTGTTACGGAACAAGACGCGTAGCGCGGCTCAGGAAGAAGTTTTGATGACTGCGGCTGCCAAAATCAAGGAGCATCAGCAACAGTTGCATGAAGGCCTCCAGGCTGCTGGGTTGGCAAAGTATTCCGAGGAGGGTAGCGGCGGCGGTGAAAAGGAGGGTAAAACCTGGAAGCGCTTCCAGAGTTACAAAGGCGAAAGTGCCCTGCCGCGTGAAGTCGAAAGTCTTCGAGTGAGTAGATCGATTTACTTGTTGGAGCTTTAGAGGCTCAGGCACCACTCCCCAGATCTCCGTAGACCGCAAGGCTCAAACAATTGTGTTGCCTGTGCACGGATTCGCTGTGCCTTTCCACATCAACACTATCAAGAACGTGAGCAAGAATGATGAAGGGGACTTCACATATCTCCGCATCAACTTCCAGACCCCTGGTCAGCTTGCCGGGAAGAAAGATGATACAGTACGTCTGCCTTCAGAATCACGAGTATACATCAGTTGAAAGACATTCTCTGCATAGCCTTTTGAAGATCCTGACTCTACTTTTATCCGTTCGGTCACCTATCGATCAACTGATGGCCATCGCTTTGACACCATTTCCAAACAAATCACAGACCTAAAGAAAGAGGTCAACAAGCGTGAACAACAGAAGAAGGAAATGGCTGATGTTATCGAGCAAGATGTCCTGGTTGAGATCAAGGGGAGGCGTCCGCACAAGCTTCCTGAGGTATTCGTCCGCCCTGCCCTTGACGGCAAACGGTTACCAGGCGAGGTCGAGATCCACCAAAATGGTCTGCGCTACCAATCTCCAATGGGCTCTCAGAAAATTGGTACGACGCCCAGTTTCTTCTTGTGAGCTGTCATTAACACTCGTGTTGTCCTCAGATGTTTTGTTCACTAACATCAAGCACCTTTTCTTCCAGCCATGTGACAAGGAACTTCTGGTCATCGTACACATTCATCTGAGAGCACCCATCATGATTGGGAAGAAGAAAGCACATGTAAGGTGGTCCCTTTATCAGGGCAGTTGCATTTACTGACTCGCTTTGCACCCAGGATATTCAGTTCTTCCGGGAGGCTTCTGATGTCCAGTTCGATGAGACCGGGAACAGGAAGAGAAAGCACAGATACGGAGACGAGGACGAAATCGAGATGGAGCAGCAAGAACGAAAGCGGAGGCAGATGCTCAACAAGGAGTTTAAGCTCTTTGCTGAGCGAATAGCGGAGGCAGCATCGACGTCTATGGGCGAGACACTCGAAGTCGACATCCCCTTCCGTGAATTGTCGTTCGAGGGAGTGCCATTCCGCACCAACGTTCGACTGCAGCCCACAACAGAGTGTCTTGTGCATCTCATTGACCCTCCATTCCTTGTCGTCACCCTCAACGAGATTGAGATTGCTTCGCTAGAGCGCGTCCAATTCTCGCTGAAACAATTCGATCTTGTGCTTATCTTCAAGGACTTCACCAAAGCACCGTTGCACATCAACTCCATACCGAGCGGTCAACTTGATGACGTGAAGAATTGGCTAGAGTATGCATTTCTGTTACGATCGGTAAGACCTTGATGCTGATACATTACATCCGCAGCTCCGTCGATATTCCTCTGGGTGAAGGCCCAGTCAACTTGAATTGGGGTCCCATCATGAAGACCATCAATGAGAGCCCGTACGACTTCTTCCAGCAAGGCGGTTGGAGAAGTTTCCTTGGTGGTGGTGATGCCGATGTAAGTTCTCAAGTGGTGATGGTCAGTGTTTCAAGGATGCTGAATCATCGTCAAAGAGTGATGCAGACGACGCATCGGACAGCGAGTCCGAGTTCGAGGCGGACCCTGAGGAATTGCAATCCGAGGATAGCAGCGACGCTGCGAGCGAATACGATGGTTCAAATGCCAGCGCCGACTCGGGAAGTGGTTCCGGTTTTGATGATGAGAGCGATGATGGTGACGACTGGGAAGAGCTAGAAAGGAAGGCTGCTAAATGTATGTGCACTGGCCTTTGCCCTTATTTTATGATGCTCATTTGTCAAACCAGCCGATTCGAAACGAGCCGCCGAGGGAAAGGGAACTCGCGGAGGTGACACTGACTCAGATGATGACCGTCCTAAAAAGAAGGCTCCTGCTAAATCCAAGGCGAACGGCAAAAGCAAGAAGCGGTGATCTCTGCGACCTTTTTTGCTTGACTTATGATTTCGTTGAGACGAGTATTGTATCTTCTTAGCTTTATTTGCTGTGTTGGTTTTTGTACCATTATTGATTCAAGCGACGGTTTCAATACACGATGTGTCTACTGCTCGATGATCCATGAGAACGCTACTTAGTACTCCAACCCAAATCACTTTCCAGTCAAACCCTCATTGCTCCTTTTTATCCTCCACAGTTTGGGCATTTAGTCTCGCTTCTCTGACCAACAAGACACCGGCTATAGCTGCCCCAGGCCCTAATGCTATCGAGATAACAACGTGCCAAAGGAAGAGCAGCACGATTTCCTTAGTGCTTTGAGCAAACCAAAATGACACAAGAAGCGTCGAGCCTATTCCAAAGACTGCGTCCCACTGAATGACAGCAGCAACTCCTTCAGATAAGGACAGAGGGCGCTCGCTCAATGCCAACTGCGGCACCAAGACTTTCTGGAATTGCTGAATGTCGAAGAAGAGCGGCCATGAGTAGTACATGTGTAGTACAGCAGACGCCACGAAAATGAAGCCATACATGGCCTGGATGGTAACGTGGCCGGATTCGACGTAGCGGGAAGAAGGACGAACGATGAGGTGTGCAAACTGTGCAAGTGCCATGATGATGGGGTAGCCCTGCCATAGTGCAGTGGATGTGATATCTTGAAATACGACCATGCAGACCGTTGGGATGACGTAGCCAACTATGAGGGCAAAGAATAAAGCTTCGGCATTGCCCTGACTGATTTTTGTTCCGGAGCCTTTGACGGACCTACTGATCGCTGCACCCCTCAGAATAAACGCGATATAATACAGTGGCATGATAAACGCGAAACTGAAAAGCTGGAAGAGTATTCCGACGGCAGCAGGCATGCGAAGGAAAATGGAGCGCTTCTCGCGTGCAGCCTCGACGAAGGGTATCATGGTCACTGCAGCGAGGGCAGTCATGAGTTCTGCCACGAGAGGTCGGTATGCCGGGTCTAGTAGAGCATGGAAGAACGCGACAAGTGCGCACATGCGAGAATCGAGATCGGGATAGCCTGTGTATGCCAAGCGCAAGGGGTATCCTTCAGTCCCGATTGGAACGTTGCAGAATTTGCGAAGTTGCAGTCCTGTACCACTCTCGTACATGTGACGCCCAAACACAATTTGCATTGCAATGTAACTCATTGGCAAGAAGATAGCGACAGGTAAGAGTCCTCCTGATGAATAAGAGAGTTTGTGAGCCACTGACCTAGCAACTACAACTGAACTCACGAAAGAATATCTTGGATGCCATTGTCTGCAATAAGGGATATGAGTGTATTTCCTAAAAGCCATTGAATTTTGCGAATAGAGACGAGTGATGATATGAACGAACTTGAATTACCTCTCAATAATTATTGAATGATTTCAAGTTTGAAACTGCGCGCTTGAACTTGAAGGTGAAAATCAACTTGCTATCATCAGCTCGGGTTCGACGGTCCGGTCAACGTCAACAGTAGTATCAGCGGCTCCCCCAAGCTTGTAAACTTGAGTCCCCGCACCCGAGTCGGAACTTGCAGAAAATGCAACTGGGGACAGAAGGACCTGGCAATTTGACTCAATCAAGAGGGCAATCGGGCCGGGGTGGGTGGAAGGACGTTTTAACGTGCCAGAAATTCTCCTTGCCACCACGATTTGTCGCTGGACCAAATGTTTTCCCTGGATACAATTGCAAATACAACTACCACTGCCCTCGAAATGCTCTTGCAATGGACACTTTGAAATGAAGACACTCGTTTTCGCTGCCTAACACCACCCCCATCTGTCACGGTAGACCAACAGGCACACTGCTATTTTCCCCCAACTTCACTGTAGTTTACTATCAATCCAAGTCATTCCTTGACCTCCCTTGTACTTGATAAGTTCAAGGTAGCAGTCCACACGTCACTGGTTCATGATCCACTGAGGCACTGAAATATTTTCAGGCGTCAACACGTGAAAATATTGTGAATTATAGCATTCACTGTGATTTCTTGAGCGTACCTTGCAAATCAAATGCTCATTGGTTGGCCCGAGGTGCGGGGTCAGCCAACCCTTCATCCCGAACCTTCTAATGTCATGCCTGCTTACACAAGTTCATCTGACAGCGCTGAGACGTTAAAAAGTCGACAGTTACGGGCCTTGGTTGCATCTGGACCGCCAGATTACCTGGCTGGCTGCACGAAAGCTTTACAGAACCCGGACTCATCGAAGGACGAGTTGCCTTTTTCCGAATGTCTTTAATTAATTCATATAGGTTTGGTACCTTTACATTTGCCCCTTTCTTTGATCAATTCATGCAGGTTTGGTACCTATGTATAAAAACAATGCAATTGCATCCTCTGTTCGCCCTGCGAAATCTTGCTTCCCTTCAGTGCGTTAATCGTCCGCTTGTATGCAGTGAACTTTCGTTCATTCCATCTACACCATTCGCCGCCTCAATACACCAGACCACCAGAGCTATCATCATACCAAAAGCAACGCAATTCATTTCTGTTCTCTCTTCATCTGAAATGCCACAATTCTCGGTCATAGAAAGCGAAGGATCGGAGAAATATTTGCGAGTGGCATCCATCTCCATTGGAGTGTACGAGTGAGTCTTTTCTTTTCTTTTTATTTGGGAGCTGCGGTATTCTAACTGTCTCGGTGCGACCGATTACCTCCAGATATATCTTCACACTCTCTGCAGAATGGCAGTTTTACCGAAGCCAATCGTCCATTTTCCATCCCAGGTGTGTATGCATGGGCGTTCACATGTCGTCACTGACAAGCTTGATCCTATCAGTCTGGCTTGCGTCTTATTCATCCTCATACGGTATGTTCTGTCTTCTCCTTCATGTGATGTTTTTCGCTCACATTCACGCAGCTATCTTAGTATCGCGGCCATGGTAGTCAGTAACTACGGATTCTTCTCCACTGGCTTTACCTCAGAAACATGTCAAGGTTACTATCTTCTGGCGCCTTCCTTCAAAGGTCTGTCTTCTTTGATATATATCAGGACTCTATTGACCACCCTATAGTCCTACAAGTTATGGTTTCACAGGTCATCCTAGGCATCAGGTATGTTCCGTCATCTTTTGTGGGCTGAGCTGAAGTTATACATCCTGTAGGACATTCAATATTGCAAAGAGAGACAGGCGCTTAGGAATTTTTCTGTTGATGCTATACATCGTCTCAGTTTCGGTAGGCTCTTGCACACATGCACAGTATCATCTCTTACTCGTCTTAGCTGGAGTGGTTCACAAATATGTTTGACCGGTTCCGTAAGCTGTGGCCTGTATTCTGACCTCGAGTTCGTACTGACCTTCGAAATTAACAGCCGTTATTGTTAATGTACGTCAGTGTTCCTCACAAAAGATCTCACACAAACGGCGTCCTTTTTATTTTATTTTAGGGAAAGTAAGTTGCACCTTTACTACTAGGCTGTTTAAATCCTCATGAAGTACAGCTGCACCTCAGGAAATACCAAGACACTGTTAGCCTGGTTCCATTACCTTACTGCGATGGTGTATGACCTCGTAATGTTGACGATTTCAACCTCGTATCTTCTGAGGTACAGTCCCCTCAGCACCAGGTGCACATTTTTTCTATCCTGTCTTCAGATTCACTAAACCATCATTAGACTCGAGCAAGTGATACGAGTGTAAGTCCTTCACCACTAGTACAGTGAACGTCCGTCGCTCATTGAACTCAGCCTGATCTATGACGGCATTGGATATTTCATCATCCTGACAGGCAAGTACGATCTGTTTTTGCCGAACATCCTCCTAAATCACCGTTCACTCAGGGACGAACGTATTTAATCTCATCCTTTATCGTGCGACCGATGCCGCGACTCAGGTAAGTTGACCTAATTGATGATACTCTATGTAAGCTTAGTGCGCTCGGCTTGCTCCTATTAGTCTGCAGGGTAAGCCTCGCAACCGGGCCTGACTTTACCGAGATCGCTCAAAAGACATCATTAGTTCATCACTAGGTTATGTTGTAACGTGGATAATGAGCCAACGGATTCTCATCCATCTACGAGGTGCGCACCACTCCGAAATTTGACTGCTCTTGCGCTTACGCCCGCCATTTTTATCCTTTCTGTTGCCCTCACTACCTCACCCACATACACACACAGAAATGGCAGACCCAGAAATCCAGCGCTTAGAAAAGGTGGTCCTCGCGCGTCCCTCACAGAACACAAACACAATATCCGCCCTCCGCTCACCGTTCAACTCTAAAAGCCCCATCGATGCAGAGTTCTCCCCTACTACGCTTCGCAATGTGCATCCCAATGACATGGAGCTGGGAGTACACGTACACGTGGAGCGCACAGTGGTAGTAGAATACGCGAACGATTCCGAGCGCTCAAATTCATGCGAGAAGCCGGCGGTTGAATGAATCTATGTAGATACACTTGCTACCATCTAACTTTGATATCGCTGCAGTGTATAAATACACTGTCTCCAATGCTACAGTCGCGGACAGGCAAACTCAACAGAATTAAATTTTGACTCCGGGTGATTTTTTGGTACAAATCTGTGTGCAGAAACAGAGGAGCAAAAATACGTCTAATTCTGGTGTCAATCTATTTTTCTTCCCACACATTTTTCGTTTTGGGGATTTTCAGCCTACTATGCACTGTCAACTTGTGTCAAGTACCGCCTCTATCAACGGTCACATCATGGCACGCTGCGAGACCTGGCGATGCCGCTTTGACTTCTGAACTGCCCATTCCGCTGCTTTCCCCATGACACCCTCACAAAGCGCCATGAATGACTGATAAAACGACGGATTACTTCCGTCAGACAGGCATCGAGCTGCTCCTGTGCACACATGGATCATCACCTGTCAATGCGGTAAGATCAATTAACCGAGAACAGAAATCATCGTCATCAAGGTTGTCCCAGTAAGTGCCAATATCATCTGCATCTGACTCAATATCTGATTCACTGTTAGAGCCTGGTTTCGAAGGCCTTCAATGTTCCTCCGTCGTCGATGCTTTCACGAATCACGACGCATTTTCGGTGATGTGCAATGTGGACACTAACTCAAGCTTGAGTTCCAAGGCAACAACACTTCGGTCATTTTTTTCTCCATCAACGCTAACCTTTTGTGAAACCTAACTGTCGCATCATATTGGTACTAGCCTAAGGAGATTTTTGCATTTTTTTGAAGGGTCAAAAAATTTCGGACCTTGTCCGGGAGAGATTGGCTCGTGCAAATAACTTCATTAGGTCCTTTAGACAATGTCTGTAAGGTATATTACTCAATCCGGGCCAAGGGAAGTGCCCAAAAATCAAAGACCGAAATCCATCGAGTCTCGTCTGCGAAAGTCTTCACGTACTATATGTAAAGCAGACATGCTCCGATTCGAACTTGAAATTTCATGAATATTATTGTTCCTACTTATACACGATGTCAAGCCAGCTGGGTGTCATATCTCTGACCTTGACGACTGCGGACTGCCAACAGGTCTGGAGAACAAACCTTAGTCTCGAACCAGACGTTCTGGGCAGCGGAGTTGAAAACAACACCGCTGGGCCGGCGCTGGCGCTTCAAGCTTCAAAACCCGAAGGTGGTCCCGAAACTTGTCTGCCAGTGGTTCGAGAAGACTAAACAAACCTCTTTACGGGTGGGTGGCCTCCGAGTCTAGTTAGCTCCACCCCCCTCGAGAAGTCGTGGTCGTTGTCAGGCTGTGCAGCGCAAAACGATATCCAAGTTTGCAACCGTTACTCGATATAGAGGTATACTCAGCACTCAGTATCCAAAGTAGTAATAGCATCACGTACAGACCGGAGGCGATGGCCTCAGCCTTGATCATCATCATGATATATGATCCATAGTACCTTAAATCGACTGCCCATTAACAATGTCCCTCTCGCCGCAGACACCCTTACTTCACCTGCCCAATACATTCGGAGCGCTTTTTATTGCAGGCAACTTTGCAGCAATGTAAGTAAAGTTATTTGCCACTCCCTACACTGTCAAAACTGAGTGCTTCCTGTCGTCGTAACACATCCACGAGACAGTCTCTTTGGTATCAGCAATGTTCAAGCTCTCATCTACTTTCAGACACATAGAGGTCCAGGGATAACATTCTTTAAGCTGGTCGTACGTCCATGTTACATTCTTGTAAGCTCTGTCCTGAATTTACATCAGATCATCGGACTTTGGTATGTATCCTTTCGAATAGCAATGATCGAACCCATTGAGGTACCATTGTACCACCTCTAGGACGCTTGATGCTCTGCACCTGGTCACGATCATCCATAGCGTCTATTATTATTTAGTTATCGACTACGCGAACATCACTATAGTCACAGAAATCGTATGGAGCTTCAAAGTGAGTTCTTACTTCGGTTCAGCCTCTACTATCTTTGACAGGCTCGTGCAGCTTCAGGTATTACTGGACGTAAGTCATACTTCCTAAAGCTTTGTGATCCCACCTCAGACACGCACTCCACAGGCTGTCATCATCCTGGTAGTACATCTGTGAGTCCAACCCGCAATCTTATATGCGGTGGTCGATTGATGCTTTTGGTTCATAGTCTGTATACGTACCGCATATGGATAGGTATTTGTTTCCATGTCTATGGTTTTGCCAGGACTTATGCGGTGGGCATAGTTAGCAAGGGCCGATCAAGAGTTCTACCTATAGCAGTGGTGCGTTTGGAATTGGTGTTGACGCACTATGTCATTATGTTGACCCACTATTAGGGCATAGTTGTGATCCTAGAGTTGAGTGAGTCCGTCGCTTGAACATGCTCTTCCCTCGATCTTGAACACCCCTTCAGGTGTTGATATCAGTGAGATTTCGACAGTGCTCTAGTTATTGGCTCATTATTTTAACTCATTGGCAGCAATGTTATGGGCGATGTGGGTAGAGCAGCTTACTTCCGATGATGGATGCTGATGACGAGTAGATATCGATGTCATGTGTTGTCGGATTTAGTTGGAGTCGTGTGGATGACATTCATGACAATCGGCACAGTTACTTTTGTCGATTTCGTTATTGCATCATCGCTATGTTATCTCCTCGCTACATCCCGTACTGGGTTCTCTAGGCAAGGAGCATTCTGTTCACTGTCCCCATGTACTAACATGGAGTACATAGCACGGATTCCCTCTTAACAAAGCTCATGGTTTACACCATAAATACTGGCTGTTTGACGAGGTATGCCTCCTCCATCCCACCCCATTCCTGGACTCATATTTCGTGCAGCGTATGTTCAATCGCAGCTATTATTACGGTGAGGTCCCAATTGTTGCACCATTCAACTTATTTATAAGGGTCACCTACAGTGCGCAGTGGTGCCGCATACCTTCATTTTCCTCGGTATTGAATTTTGGATAGCTAAACGTATGTCCAAAACAACCTTCGAGGATCGTGCTAACCAGTGTCTCCATTTGAAGTGTATATCAATTCGTTCCTTGCACTCCTGAACGCGCGACACTACCTACAGACTAAGCCAGACGCTGTCAATCTTTCCAAATACCATGTCCACCGCGGTATCTACCGCCCAGAGTCACGCGTCAACGTGTTACAAGATGAGAATTTGAGGACTTCCCGAGAGGACGTGTTCGACTCGAAACATCTCGACTCGGAAGAACTGCGTCCCATTCGACCTGCTCAGGCTGTGATGGTTAGTAATTGCATTACTATTGATTGAAAAGGACTAAAGAACGTGCTTTAGTCGCAACGACCGATAGAGATGACGATAGAGATGAGTCCTTTCTCATCAGTTTGATGGACTGATATGCATGTTCCTTGCGAGACAAGGACTCACGAACTTGAATGACTTATGTACCGTACGGGACGGGAATAATCAGTCCACTACGAAGTTCAAATATTATTACCTTTTTCAGAAAAGTTGGCGGCGGCGTGTTCCTCGAGTGAAAATCAGTCAGTCAACCAATCGTAAGTGTTTACCTTTCGACCCGTCAAATCGGGACACCATTCGTACACTGGTGTACAATCCGATCTAGCGAAGAATAAGCTCTAACACTTACCAGCTTCTCGCTGTCCGGCGACAACGCAATTGTCGACAGTTCTACATTGTCTTCATCCTTCCTAGTCTGCCTGACTTGCAGTCCACAGTGCAGCTGTAAGATTGGTGAGGTATTGTGTCTCTTGCTTCGAAGGGCAGGGTACGGTGACGGCCGTAATCGATGATCCTCCATCTGCTATAATGCGTAATAACACAGCTCGACTTTAATGATGAGAATGTTGTAGACATGATTTTGCTGAATTGGATTGGATTGGCTGCCGGAAATAGCCGCGGAGTGATGCCTGCAAAAAATGAGCAGACCAAATTGGGACAATATTTGGCAGAAAGCATCCACGTACTGACATACCCGAAGGCACGTCACTACTACTTAGTACTCACTGGGGGTTTGGGTTTGTTCCACAGAAATTTGGTCGCAGCCATCCATGACTCTCCCTACAACTGGATGTCAGATATCGAAGAAACATGTTCTGCTGTCAGAGATCTTGGCAGTGACCTCGGTCATGCGCAAGAATTCGCGCTGGGCATCTGGAGCTCATACCCTCACAGCAAGAGACTCTGCATTGGCGAGAGATCTCGGTTTGCGCAGGTCAACTCCTAGTACAGTCATTCAAAAGAATGGGAGGCTCTCTCAAGAGGCAGACTTAATGGGCGGCTTTCAGGAGTTGAGACGTACAATCTGGGACGTCGATGGTGGGTGTTTGCACTGCACAAGTATAACAATCTCCAATCACTTCGACAGATATCGAAGCGTTACCTTTGCCTGTGCTTCTTGGTCCCTTCTTTGCACTAATTCGTTCACCTCTGTCTAACGGACCTATAACCTCCGCTGCACTCTCTGCACTTCACAGCTTTTTTGTCTGCAACCTAATATCCGGAAACTCAATATCGTTGGAGCCTGCCCTCGTTGAGCTCAGTAGCACCGTGTCGCACTGCAAATTCGAAGCCAGTGATTCTTCAGGAGACGAGGTTGTCCTCTTGAAGATCATGACCGTGATACTTGATTGCATTGTCACAAACAGTGTGGGTGGGTGTCTCGGAGATGTCGAGATTTGCGAGATGTTGGAAACCGTCTTAACGACTGCTTGTCAAATGAGGCTGAGCGGTGTGTTCGAGCCTCTGTTCATTCGTGGTATCCGCTGACGCCACATAAATAGAGATTTTGCGGCGTTCTGCTGAGTCCACCATGGTTTCCATCGTCAGGACCATTTTCGGCCGACTTCATGCTCTCGATCCTACTGCTGAAGAAGCCAGACTCCTTGTGAACGAAGAGGAGCCTCAGCACGGGGAAATTAGCATGTCTGTGCCTACCAACGCTACTGATACCGGCGATTTCCCGTCGCAGGAATCAGAAGGAGTTACTTCGACTAAACAGGAGGATGCAACATCAGTTACATTAGAGGATACTGAGCGTTCTTCAGCAGCTGAGGTTGAACCCCTACCCGAGACACCTTCAACCCCAAGACCGTGTAAGTTTCCAATATGGTTCTCTGCTTCCTAAGCTAAACGCAATGTAGATGGTCTACCAGCTCTTCTGGAACTCCTTCGCGTGCTTGTCAACATTTTGGATCCCAATGATCAAGTCCACACCGATTCAACACGCCTAACTGCACTTGTAATTCTCAATGCTGCCATTGAGACGTCAGGGACAGTCATGGGCGATTATCCTTCACTGTCATCCCTTATCCTTGATCCTGGATGCAAATATCTTTTCCAGCTCGCACGCTCCGACCACCCATCTGTTCTGCAGGCAGCTTTGCGGACTATCACGACGGTATTCCAGACCATGCGAATACACCTTAAACTTCAACAAGAGCTTTTCCTTGCCTTCAGTATCGACAGGCTGGCGGCTCCGCCACAATTGAAACCAATAAACTCTAAGAAGAACAATAACCTCACATCTCCACGTCCTGGCACCCCTGCAATCGGAACACCCATCCTTGGTCCAGTTGATACTGAGCTCGAGCTCGACAAGGGGAGTCCAGTGCCATCGCGACCCCCAGTTCAACCTGCCCGCGGTGATACCCGCGATTTGATGTTGGAAACTCTCAGTCAGCTCTGCCGGCATCCAAGCTCCATGGTAGATCTCTATGTCAACTATGACTGCGACATAAACTGCGAGAATCTATTTGAACGCTTGATCGAGTTTCTTACTAAGGTCGGTCGTTACGGCAAAAGTTGTGCACTTGTCGTTGAAGTGCTTGACTGTATAGGGCGTATACCCATGGCAATATTCTTCGGCCTTTGATGCACAACAATTACACTCTCAGTATTTATGCTTGGATCTCCTGCTTGCGTTCGTGAATGACATGGCAGCGCGAGCTGAGGGTGTTGGTGCATTCAGTCCTGCTTTGTTCAATGTTCTCATATGCTTTCATCTTTTAGCGAAGTGAACCATGGCCTTCCGTGAGTGTTCATCACTTCCATCCTCAATTGTGTGTCAGGGCATAACACAACACAGGATTTTCTTTCGACAGATTCATTGATGCAAGACAAATCTAGGAAGAAGCTCGTTCTTACTGGAGCAGCGCGCTTCAATTCTAAGCCAAAGAATGGCATTGCATTTCTTGAGGAGAACAAGCTCATATACTCCGACCTTTCACCGGAGGTATCACGAGCACGCAGTCTTGCCATCTTCTTGAAGAGCTGCACGCGTTTGGACAAGCGACTGCTGGGAGATTATATCTCAAAGCCAGATAATTTGGAACTTTTGAAGGAGTTTCTTGGGTTATTCGACTTCAAAGATGTACGCCGGTTCTCATCTATATTACTCACTGCATTAATGGGCTTGTGGTGCGTAGAAACCAATTGCAGATGCCATGCGCGAGATGCTGGAGACCTTCCGACTTCCTGGAGAATCTCAGCAGATAGCTCGGATTACGGAAACTTTTGCCTCGATCTACTTTGCGTCCGGACCAGGTATAGTCCTACACTCACTAATATGACTGTTGTGTTTTATGGGAATACAGCGGAAATCAAGACAGAAGATGCGGTCTATGTGTTGGCGTACTCCGTGATCATGCTTAACACCGATCTTCACAACCCACAAATACGAGTGAGTTCTTGCACTTCTTCAGCGCCTCCTCATCTCATCAAGCAACAGAAACGTATGGTCATAGAGGATTATCAGCGCAACCTGAGAGGCGTTAATGGTGGCGCAAACTTCTCACCGGAGTACTTGGTGGGTAACTATCCGCTATTGAATATTATCTGTGTAGCTCACTTTCTGCAGCAAAACATCTATGATTCAATACGCAAACGTGAGATTGTAATGCCTGAAGAGCATACCGGCCAGCTTGGCTTCGAGTACGCTTGGAAAGAACTGCTCACCCGTTCACGGCAATCGGGTAAGTTGATTCACGTAGGAATGGTGGTTGAAGGTGTAACTTGGTCCGTCACAGGTCCGTTCCTGATGTGCAATTCGGCATTGTTCGACCTTGACATGTTCAAAACCATTTGGAAACCGCTGATCTCTGCCATTGCTTACGCGTTCATCAGCTTTGACGATGATTATGTTATACAACGGGCAATTTCCGGTTTCCGTCAATGCGCCACGCTAGCAGGTCATTTCCATCTTCCAGATGTATTCGATTTTGTGGTTGTTTCACTCTCGCAAGCGACTAATCTGCTATCTGAGAACTTGCCAACCCAAGTCCCTAACTACCCAGTGGTCGAAGTAGAGGGCCAGTCAGTCACTGTATCGTCGTTATCGGTCAACTTTGGAACGAACTTCAAAGGCCAGCTGGCAGCCGTGGTGCTTTTCAATATCGTGAATGGAAACGGAAATGCCCTGCGCGAGGGCTGGACACAGGTGAGATAACACGTCAGGCGGAAACATTTTCTTTTGCTAAACAGAGACAGATCTTTGAAATGTTCCAAAACTTATTCATACATTCATTACTCCCCACGCGCATGCTCCAAATGGAGGACTTCTTAGGTGGTGTCACTATGATCCCTCTTCGCGGAGGCCAGCCTTCGCGACCGGCGGCGCGTAGTGATGGGGGACTGTTATCGACACTGTCCTCGTACCTCATGACCCCTTACAGTGCCAGCTCCGATCACATTGTTCCTGAGGCTACAGATTCAGAAGTGGAGAGCACGATGTGCACTATCGATTGCATAACATCATGTCGATTGGATGAGCTTTACGCGCAGACCATGTAAGTCTCATTCAGCTGATGACCCTCCTTTCCTCAGAATATTGTTGCAGACAACTTGACTCTGAAGCATTGGTTGCCGCGATCCGGGCACTGGAGGCTCTTGCTCATGAACGAACAATTACGAAATGGAAGCAGGAGTCGGACGAACTGACCACCGCGTTCAATACTCCGTCTGCAGGAGATGGCACGTTTACTTTGCCTTATGACCCTGCGTCCGTGTTTCTTCTCGAGACCATGGTCAGCATTGCCTGTCAAACTTCGCGGTATATCGAGGACTTATGGCACGTATCTCCATTGAAATTCTGAAGTTTCTATTAAAACTCTTCTTAGGCCAATTTTGTTCGAGCATCTGTCTGCATTGTTATCCGCATCCACGCACTACAGTATCCTGCTCATCGAACGTGCAGTCGTTGCATTACTTCGGCTGTGTCTTATTCTCGCTCAAAAGGAAAGTCATTCGTCTCTGCATAGCTCTTGATAACTGAGTGGCCAATAGAAAACCCTTCGAGACCAAGTCTACCTGTCCCTTGATTTGATTGCTGGGCTTCCTCCGATTGTAGCCAATTCCGTTGCCGAACAGATTATCGCAGGCATGACTTTGATTCTTCAGAATCGTGATATCGTCAGGCACGATCAACATTATGATACCTGTGTATCTATCGCTCACTAGTGCCAACAGTTCCCAAACCGAGTGGAACATCGTGTTTGCTACCCTACGGTCAACGACTTCTCATCCGGAGGCTGCTCGCTCGACATTCAACTTGATTCTCAGTTTTGTCGCGGACGGAGACTCGCAATGGGTAATACCGGATAATTTCTACGGTCTGATCACACTCTTGGATGAGTTCGCGACGTCTGCTGGTCGTTTGATCACAGTTCCCCAGAAAGGACGACGAGTCCCCCCGCAGCCACCATCTGAGTGAGTGACTGCTGCCGATAAGCGACCTGCATGCTGATGTTTTCCAGCGCTGCGCCTATCGAGCGTGGGAGGCGAGCAATTGATATCTTGTTTGACATGAAAAGGTTCATTTCGCGCTTTACTCAGTCCTCTGGTCTGCAAACTGGTCAAGGTATGTAGGTACTTGCAATCCCATATACCTTAACAGTTACCGTGGCATACAGCCTGGCGCCAATACTACCTGCCGTTGTTATCGTCGTTAGGCAAACAGTCGACGAACCCATCACGACTTGTACGACATACTGCTATCAACCAGCTTCAACGCCTGTTACTTGGTCCTCGATTGGTACACGACCAAAGCGACCATATTCAAGTCGAGGAGATTTTCAATAGCGTCATCTTCCCCCTTCTTGACGAGCTCCTGAAACCCCACGTGCAGCAATTTGATCCACAGGGCATGACGGAGACTCGGTTACGGGCCTCCGTCTTACTTTGTAAGGCATTTATGCACTTCGAGGTCCGGGATAGTCGCACGAAGGCAGACATCAGAATCTTATGGATCGAGATTCTGGATCTACTGGATAGGCTGATCAAGGCCGAGAAGACTGAGCAGCTAGTAAGCCTTCCCTTGGTGCTTCATATGTCATTCGGTTCTTGATGGGAATCCCCAGTACGAGGCCGTATCGGAATCTCTCAAGAACGTGGTTCTTGTAATGAATGCGGCAGACATTCTCGTGCCACCTTCTCAGGACGACCAACGTGATGAGCAACAACGTTCATTATGGACAGCCACGCAGGCCAGGCTAGACCGATTTTTGCCAGGTTTCCTGACAGAAGTCATACCGACCCCGCAGCTGCCGTCCTCGACGCCCATCGCGGTGTCCACATCCGCAGTGCCTGCTGTAGTACTTCCCACGGCTTAGTACATATGTACAATAGAAGTGTTATCGGGCTACTTGGAATACTTTAAGAAGTTTAAGTTTAAACCATTTCTAAGTCTTCTAAAAATGATCAAGGGCGTCAGAAGAATTTCATTTTGGATGTCCTGTGTTCATTTGGTCGTCAAAAGCACAGCATAGACTATGGGGTCTGCTGACCTGACACGAGCATAGATAGCAGCGAGTGTGACTAACGGCGCAACGGAATACGCCACAAATCGCATCGATAGGTGGCTATAGGATCTCACCCAAGTGGACCACGCGCCTCCAAGATGAGCGGTGATCAGGAGCAGAGGGAATAAGACGTAGCCAGACAGCCTGCGAAACATGATGTGAATTTTCGTTGGCATCCTTCAAATTCGAGTTGCCCACGCTACCTGTGATATTTCCATATCATCTTGGCTTTCATCCCTCCCCCAAACGCGGCACCCCCATACCACACACTTCCACCACCGAGTAATACCTGTCCCAGGAGCCATATGACTGAAACAAGTCCGAAAATCTGTGACGGATTGTTAAGAGCATTGCGATGAATGAGTCCAGAGACTTGTTTACCCCATGCCACGTCGCGAAATGCCTGTGTCCTCGACTGAATTTATGAATTTCGATCGCTAGGGTGCCCAAAGCGATGCAAGGCACACCGACTGCGAGCATCATTCTCTGGTGGCGTTGCAAGCCAGCTGCTTTGGTTTTGGCGTGTGCGGTTGGCTGGAGGGTCAGGATCCCTGGAGACGGGGTAGTACTGAAGTGGGCTCATAAGTACTTCAGAGTGACGGTTGAGTACGGACCATAAGTGAAGCATCCAAGGCCTAAGCTCTGGAGCACCGGGTGCACAGGGAACCATCCCAGTCCTGCGGGGTCATTGGCGAAAACGATAAACCAAGTGAGGCCTACAAAGATCTAAAAGCATCCGCTCAGGGGTCAAACCCATTGCATGTTACAAACCAAGTACTCACCAGCATGGAAACCTGCCATGATTTTTGAGTGGTAGAATAATAGTGGCACGAGGATGCACCGTGACGCACCAGCGCTCCGTAATAAGCAAGTTTGTCTCCCAGCCTTTCCTCGGATTTCTCGGCGCTGTCAGAGCCCATGGTTGGTACTGGGAAAGGCAGATGATCCGCTGAGTCAGTCCCAGGCTGACTAGCACCCAGTAATCGGTATTGCTCTTCGGACTCCGTCAATTCGTTAGAAGTACGCTCTGACATGTGGTGGTAGATAGTCAAACGGGTCTCTACGTGGCACGCTCTAAAACGTCATCCCGAGGCGCTGTCCCAACCAGTTCCAGCCTAGCTTTGCCTAGAATGCCGGTAATCGGCTGTAGTGTACACTTGGTTACAACTAGTTTCTTTTTTTGCTATCAATAACTAGGGCTGCCAGAGACTTTGGATATTGACCTATCTCTCCATTAAGATGGTCAATGAAAAAGTTCCACCCAGTCCAATACAACACAATATGATTAATCCATTATTGACCCGGAATATTAGTGACTATGTATAACAAACAAGCAGAATGCAGTGAATATGAGGGGTCATCATGGTGCGTAGAAAACATGAACTACAACTAATAGGGTGCAGCAGACAACAGCAAAACAAACAAACAAACATTCTAACACCAGAATCATAACAAAGCAAACAACTCGTCAAATACCTTCAATAAATGCACAGCGCCGACGGTCGTTCATGCAGTAAGTGTTCTAGCGGCCATCGAGTGCGGGCCAGGATCCCTCTGCCTTCCACTTGTCCACCACTTCGCGGAGCTCGTCGTGCGTAAACTGCGGACGCTTAAGCTTGTATCCAATGACGTTTTTGATTTTGCTGTTGTTGTAGGCAAGTTTGCGTCGTGCAAGGGCCCATTGGTCCATGTAGGCATTGAGGGGGGTCTGTATGATCGGGGGATTGGACGTTTGAAGCATTTCAGTCCAGGTACCAACGTGGTGCTCGTTGATGTCTTCGACGATGTCATCGAGTTTAAACTTTACGCAAGACGTCAATAAAAGCGTGCGATGATGTATGACAAGGAACCGAGCGTACCTTCGCAACGGCATTTTCAAAAAACGAGTAAAATTCAAATGTCGTCCCGAAGAATTCTGTGATCATTGACCCGCCCTTAGCCATAGTCATATCTGAGTCGTCAACCTGCGTAAAAAGTTAGGGAATATAGACAGTCGAGTGGGACCTTGCACACCAAGTTGAAAATAGGCGCTACGGGCTGCATGTCAGGTGAACATGCGCCCTCGATGTCCTTCACCTTGGATTTGTCATTATGAAAATAAATTTTCTCTCCTGCAGTTATATTTGCCTGTTGACGGCCGAGGGAAGCTATCCACTTCGCACATGCCCACAGACCACCTGAAACATCGTCTATGTGAACTGTGTTAACACCATCTTTTCCCGGGCCCCATCTGAAAACGTGGTAAGTGGGGATTTGAGCGGAAAAAGCGGTCTAGACCCTCACGGTGTTTTCATAGGTTTGTTCATGTACCCGTAGATGGATGCAACGGTGATCACTAATGCGTCTGTAGAGAATGTCAATCTCGTAATTGTCGGAAACGTAAAGAAATTGAATTCACAGAGACCGAACTCGACGTAAGGGCCATACACGAATCCAATTCGCAGGACAACAAGGGGAAGGCTGGATATCGAATTAGAAATAACATTGAAGATAAGATTCATCAACCTACTCTTCGATAGAAGCTAGCATTCGAAGCGTTTCATGCCACCACATGTCTAATGGACGCGCAGGCTTGACGTCTTCCTTCTCGTCATGCGTGCCCTTGTCTGGAGTTTCATAAACAGGTTGCTGGAGTCTTACGTACGCCTTGACTTTTCTACGGGCAGCTTCTAGAGCAATTATGCGAGCGACAGTGAAGGTCAATTTAATAGCGATCTGGAAGCGCGATGAGAAGGATATCATATTTTGACGAGAGAAACATGTCGTACAACTTCGCTGCGGTCATGGTTAACTTCACCGGTAAGATCGAAGACGTATAAGTAGGGAGCCTTGCCAGATGGGGGATCGAAGGCAGCTGAGACGGCAGCTTGGAAGAGATCATGAATGATATCAACAAAAAATACAAGAGGAAGACATACAGGGAACAGTTAAATTAGCTTGCCGGTATTCAACATCAGGTTGAGCAAGGATCTTTGGAAACTCTGCACCGAGATATCTAATAAATCGACGACCAAAATTAGACGGGCGTAAAAAGAGGAAAAAGGTGGGATGTACGCACGTTGTAGGCGGAGAAACGGAAAACCGATCGACGATGCGAAGGTGCTATTATGGATAGTTGGAACCGATGGGTGAGATGATGGGGCTATTGATGAGAAGCATCGGAGCGATCTGACGCACCGAAACGAGTCGCTCTCCATTGAGTGGGACCAGCAATGCTGCGAGTGCTCTCGAGCAGGTGTTTAGTCCGCCTGCATGAGTGAATTTGAAAAATGGGAGTGAGCGCCAGTGAGTGTGTGCACTGAGTGATGGCCAATGGCGATGTTACTTACCAAAAATGATGGCGTTTGGTTTCTCAGACATCGTTAGCCCTGTTGTGAGCGACGAGCAGAGGGGGGGAGGAGGGGAAGGATATGAAAGCTGATTCGTTCAACGATTTGAGATTAGGGTAATTTATACGGCAAAGTTTTATACTATGTTACTAACAATGTTACCGCACCCGGACGCTTGTCGCGGAGGCAACTGCTCAAGAGAAGCCGCTTCTCCATTATGTAATCCATAAACTTTCACCCGAAGGAACCGCACCCCACGATCTTCATAATTCTAATTTAAATTTCCAGAAATCAAGTCACCCTCCGTTGGTCCCCGTTGCATACGTTGTCATTCAAAAATCTCACAAATCTCCTATATTCTCGCGGAAAATCAACGCGCAATCTCAACGCTAGTCGCAGCATCCAACCCGGACCCGGCTAGGCTATGTGGGCCGCCTTCTACGGTCCTCATAAAATAATTGCGCATTATTCAGGGTTACCAAGTCTCCAATTATGCAGTGGCGTCCCCCTTTCATTATTACCGACCTGGAATCAATTTAAAACTCCATTTTCAGAAATATACTTATGTCCTGCGGCCGCCGCCTTGATGCTGACTCGTACATATGTGCTCACCTATTCATTCCGAACACTTCTTCGCCTTTCTTCGCGTCAAAAAACATTCTATCTCTTATGTACCATCAATGATGCCAGGGCGGCGTTGGCTGTGACTTGCCGCCGGAATGTAGTGATTAAAATTAACTTGTGGGCGACCTGTGTTGGCACAAGTTAAACTCGGCGTGGGATTCAAATTATGGCCTGTGCTCCTTCTGTCAATTCTATTCGTAAGTCTCATCGTACGTTTACGACTTCAGTCCTTCCGTCCTATTTGCTCCAGGTGTTTATATACAGAAGAGAAATCCTTTTGCGCAAGATCTGGTTGATGTTTCAATGTCTCAGCATAGAAATCCCGCGCAGATACTCCCATGGGTAAGGGACTGTCGGTAGAGGCTGCAATGTCTGTTGCAAGAAGCATGTCCTATACGACATTGAAAGATGTATTTCATCGCCGCCGGAGTTTAACGTACCTTTAACATAAGTGCTGTCGCAAAACCCCCTTCGTAATTACGTTCACAGGGAGGAGACTTGTCGAGAAGCGAACGCGGGACCGGGTTGTTAACCGAAGAAGCCCAGCAACCGCCGGTAGAGCTGTTGATAACTCCTGCCAGTATGGCCGGATCCAAACCTAGCTTCTGTCCAAGCAACATTGCTTCGGCCACGACAATCTGTTGCACTCCAAGTACAAGATTGTTACATATCTTCGCGCCAAGGCCAGCGCCTGACGGACCACAGTGGATAATGCGCTTGCCCATGTAGGTCAGGATCGGCTGCGAAATGTCAAAGGCACCCTCGGACCCGCCAACAAGAAAAGACAGCGTGCCGGCTTTAGCACCCGTGACGCCTGTTTCATTTTAATACGGACTCTGTAACGGGAGTGCGCGATACTACGAACCGCCCGATACAGGTGCGTCCACCATCTGCGCCCCTGTTCTCATTACATCCACTGCGACGCTACGGGCAACTTCAACATCTAGCGTTGTAGAGTCGATGAGAAGCGAATGTGCCGATTCTGTACCGCCAAGAGACTGCAGCGCAGTAATCACCCCGTTTGCTTCAGAATAGACGCTCTTGACCTGAGGTGAGGATGGAAGCATTGTCACCACCGTCTGAGAAGCGTATACTGCTCTAGAAAGTAGAAGTGGTGAGGTCGTAAAGGGCGGCACTATGTAACTTCTAGCGTGAAAGAACTTACTCTTCTGGGGTGTGAACGACGTCGATGTGTGCCCCTGGGAACTGCGCCAGGAAGTTCCGGCAAAAGACGGTCGCACTAGTTGGAAGCGCGTCGCAGACAATAAAGTGCGCATCGGGCGACTCCGCGAATTTCTTTGAGAAGAGGTTGAAGGCCATCTCTGAGCCCATTCGACCAAGACCAATGAACGCAGTGCTCTTTTGGCGCACAGCTTGTCGCTCGAGGAACTGGAGGACTCTTGCGGAGGGTCTCATGGTGGAACTTGCCAGAGCGTTCTGGAGAGGGTATAGACGAGTTACAGGTCAAGTTGTTCACGGATGAATTCCGCACACGAGATGACCCATGTCCGGACCATCTGTGGGGAAGTGAGATGAGCCTTAACCACGTGATGTGCAGGTGACAAGCTAATATTATGTCAGCGACACGTGAATCTTGTGACGCAGAGGTCTTTGGGTCGAATTTCTTTAAGTGCCCAAATTCATTAATCCAGGATGCTTGCAGCCGCAACTTCGTTCTTCTCCCGGACAGCCATATCCCAGTCTTATAATATTGCCTCATTAAATGGCAGCAGATCATCCACCCCGGGTCCATCGGGATCTTCAACCTCGCTTCCATCTCCAGCGTTGCCCTCCGTCAAAATTGGTCTATGGAGAGTTCAGGGTGCATCCCACAAAGTCACGAACAAGAAAGTGTCGGTATGGACATTTGACAAACGCGCAGAAATGGATGGGTTGGGCCCTTTGTCCAGGGAACGGGTCTTGGAGGTTTTGAAGGCAGAGGTATATTTCCAATGTCAATGAACCCACCGCTTCCTGCTCAGTCGTCGTCCTGTAGGCAGCAGCGCTTAGTAAATTGCGCCATCCATCTATTTTGGGTACTGTACAGAAACACCTACGTAGACATTCTGATCTTACCTTCGTCAAGAAATGGTCGAACCCCTTGAAGAAACGAGGAACGAACTGATATTTGCAACGGAACCCGTGCTCTCGTCACTTGATTTATCAATACCACGCGGGTCTCGTCATACGCCTCTCGTAGAGCTTGATGAAATCGAAGTCCGTTCATTTCTTCTGATGCATGGCGGTTATTAAGTTTAAATCCCCCTTAGATTCAGAAAGGCATACTGCAGCTGTGCAAAGGCTTGTCTTTCCTGCACACTTCAGCCAGGCTGATTCATACAAATTTGAAACCCGAATGTGTGATCATCAACGACGTCGTAAGTACTTCCCTTTCCTGATGCATGTGATGGCTATATTCTCGTTAGGGTGACTGGAAAATTTCTGGTCTCGGCCTTACCATCTCTCTCGTTGGTCCGGATGGATCTCCGACGCGTTGGGAGTTTCCTGGGTTTGATGGGCGCGTGCCATCATATATTCAACGTTCCTTTGACTATATCGGTGGGCGCCTCGCTAGGATCCACAGCACATGGCTAACTTTCTTCCCTGAATGCGACAGCTCCGGAATATGCACTTGATGAAGTCCTTATTACTGCATCAGATATGTATTCCCTCGGTTGTCTGATATATGCGGTGCACTGCAAGGGCAATCCGCCGTTCAGAAACCACGGAAGTTTGGGCGGTGTCCGGGACAATGCTGGTCGCCCTGTCCCGGACATCAGGCAGCTCGACACCGATTTGCAAGGTCGTTTCACTTCCACTCACGATAAGCAGGTATTAATGATGCACGACGCTATGCAGACCTCCTTCGATCGCTCATCACTCGTGGTTCGCAAAGCCGGCCTACCCCGTCGACACTCCCTTCCCATCCCTTCTTCTCCTCGCTCCCAATCTCGACCCTCAACTTTCTAGACCGCTCGAACTTCACGGCGAAGACACGAGAAGAGAAAATCTCCTTCATGCGTGGCCTCACACGCGTTCTGGATCGCTTCTCTGAAGGTCTGCGAACACGGAAGATTTTACCATCCTTGCTTGAGGAGGTACGCGTCAGTTCAATGTATGCTGCGGAACCATACTGACGGAACACCACTTTATCGGTAGATGAAAGACACTCATTTACTTCCATACATCCTCCCGAATGTGTTTGCCATCTCCAACATCCTCTCCGCGTCCCAATTTGCTTCGCTTGTTCTGCCTAGTCTCAAGCCCCTGTTCACTGTCAAGGATCCGCCTCAGAACATGTTGACGCTTCTGGACAATCTTCACATGTTGCAGAGTAAGACTGAAAAGGGCATTTTTCGTGAACGTGAGCAGCTGCCTCGGCTATTCGCTTTACACCTTCACAATCTCAATAAAATTTCTAGAGGTTCTTCCCCTTGTGTATCATGCGATGGAGTCAGATCATGCTATGGTGAGTTTGTCAATGTCAACATATTGCCAGTTGATTTAATATGGTGCAGGTACAAGAACGTGCCCTCAAAGTGGTCCCAGATCTCTGTGAGACCATAGATTACGCTGAGGTTTCTGGCGTACTGTTCCCTCGAGTTGCTGTAAGTTGTGAAAATCTGATTTATGAATATCGCTGAATCCTGCACCGCACAGTTGGTGTTCACCAAAACGAGAATATTGTCCGTGAAGGTCGCTACGCTGGTGACGTTCCTCAGCATGGTAAAGACCCTCGATCAGGTTTGCTACTCGTCTATTTCATTGTTCTGAGATGCTCACCTCTCCAACATAGACAAATCTAACGCAAAAACTAGTGCCGCTGCTGTCAAAAATCCGGACAAAAGAGCCTGCTGTTATGGTGGGGTTCGTGTTGTCATGATTTTTGTGTTCTGACAACGTCTAGATGGCGACGCTATCGGTACAAGAGGCCATGGGTGTCAAGGTCGACAGAGAAGCAGTGGCTACTCTTGTCCTACCTCAACTGTGGGCAATGTCGATGGGTCCTTGTGTGTATTATTACCCTGTCTCGCCGGCAGCAATTTGACCTGAGACCGACATAGTACTGAACCTCGAACAATACCAGCGCTTCATGAGCGTTATCCGCAAGCTCGGTGAACGCGTGGAAAAGGAACATAATCAGTTCCTCCGCGACTCACAGAGGCTTGAGGATCGTTCGGCAACAAACACCAATGGCGCCAAGTCGCCTGCCTTCAACACAGGTGTTGACTTTGAAAGTTTGGTGGGACGTGCGAACGGCGCGACTGTGAAGCCGGATACAGTGTTTGACGGAGATGGCTCGAAGGGATGGGATGATGACGTGTGGGGAAGCATCTTCAACGCGCCGGAGGTAATTTATTGGATTTTTGTTCAATAGCATTCATGCTGAACATGTCCGTTAGCCCCCGTCACAGAGTATACCTTCAACCCCTGCGGTTCCTACTATCCAATCATCAAGTTCCCTATCCAATCAAGCACATTCAGTACCTTCATCGCCGCGGATATCAACTACGCAGTCGGTATCTCGGCCGTCGCGGTTAGGTGCCAAGCCTATCCCAACCACTTCCTTCGATAAATCTGCTTTTACATCACCCATACCGCAGTCAAGTCAGCCGGATCGCATTTCAACCCCGCCGTTGCAACCTCAGCGACCTACGAGTTACGCGTTCCCGTCTCCTCCCTTGTCATCTCCGCAAAAGCCTAACTATAACATCTCGTTTTCTGACATCATCCCCACGGCCCCGAGTACTATTACTCCTGCGCCAAGATATATCCCATCAAGTTATACCCCATTACAACCTACGTCTTCTGCATTCTCGATGTCGTCGCCTCCTTTGCATGCGTCGCCACTTTCGATGGGGAGCATACTGGCGCCCTCGCAACCTGCTCGACCGACAACTGCTACTAAGCCTATTTCAAAGGACGATTGGGGAGACTTCGATCCACTCAAGTGAATGAAGTAAAACTGGGAGCAACATAAGGTTGCCGTGATTACGCCTTATATGCTTCTGCGCTATCATGTTCGTAGAATTTCTATCTAAACTATCTCGCACGCGTCCACTACGCACCAACATTGATTTGGGCTGGCAGTTTTATTGCTTCTTTTCATCAGGGTTGCATCTGATTAAGCGAGTCTTGTGCCGTGGAGCGCAAAGGTCATGCAGGGCCATGCTAACCGGTTGACTACAACACCTACATCAGCATCATGAGAAGGGATCTGCGCCACGTCTTTCGGTCATCTCCGTCCTTTCCTTTCCTTCCGGAGGACGGGCAGGAAATGGCATTCAGGGACCTTCTCTTCCTTTGGGAGGGAGATGACGAAGGTGGCGGCCCATGAAAGCGGGCTGCGCAGTTGATTCCGCCGTGAACTCGGATCTGTCAATTACCTTGTTTGGCTGGCTGAGCTGGACGTCGAGCGATAAGTCATCAGCTTTATGAATAACCTGGTCATGAGAGCAGCAGCATGATTGAATTTTCATCGGGCCAGTGAGGGTTATCCCGAAGTTTCGTCCAGTCATAACTGGGGCAGCCCGCTTCAGATGCTGGATGATACATCATATTCATGTTGTTCATATACGTACCTTGTCACGCGCGTACTGTGTACGTACGAGTTTCCTGTGGGATTTGACAGAATGATGTATGCAGTAAGCCAAGGTAAGTATGGTGCGTACAAGGAAGTCCCCATAGCTTCAAGAATCAACTGCCCTCAACACATGCCAAGTTCGAGAAGAAATTTCCGTCAATAGTATGCATTGCATTGCAGCGGAAATACACAATGAGGAGGGTAAGTGTGCCGTAGTCGGCGGAGGAAGATATCTATTGTAATATAAAGTGCGAGGATGTAAATATGGGGCTAGTGTCCTGAGGGTTGAGGCTGGATAGAGTCCGGTACTGTCAACATGACAAGGAATGTAAAAAGGAGTGAAGAGAATATCGGAGATAGGGGATGAATGAGGTGAGTGTAGTAAGGAGTATAGACCGTGAAGAACGCAAAAAATGAAACAGTCAGTTAATGCAGCAAGATTGACAAGAGACGACATTACGCACGGTGTGGAAGCTGCGGTCGTGTGCCCTCGCTGAACACACGGGAGAGAAGGACACCAACACCCTCAAACACGCCCAGGAGGATACCACAGGCAATTGCGGATCCTAAAGCTGATCTGGGGCCACCTGCAATCAGATAGATCAGAGTCAGAAAGGTACGAATCAGAAAAGCGAGACTCACTTCGTGCAGCTAAACATCCACCCGTCATGAACCCCGAAATAATAGCATTCCATGCATCCTCTTTTTGGCGCCAACCTTTCACAGCGCAGTCGAATGTCGAGAACATACCACCCCAGACGCCGAAGTTGCCACCCGTGACTGGGGCACGAGCTTTAATGGTAGAGATGGCACCAACAAAGCGTTCGCCCTGTCAGTGTCAATGTCAGTTGCAGTTGCAATGAGAATGTGAAACAGAATAGTCGGAGAACTGACCCTAGGCGAGTTTCGTGCACCCTTAATACCGTGCCATATACCACCACCGACAGCGCCCATCGCAAATGCGCCTCCAAAGTCATTCAAAACGACCCATGGACTTTGGGACAATGCAAAGCAGTCAGCATCTCTATACAGTCTAACTGATTCCATCATTACGCACCATGGATCTCTAGTGTGGTCAGCGTGGGACATGGTGAGGGGTCGGAAATCTAGGGAAGGGGGAGCAAATAAATGTTGTGAGCTATGGAGTTAGGTGGCAATTTTCGGGGTGGCACGTGCGAATACTCTATTTGGCTCAATGAGCGAGCACGTGACCGTGCCAAATTGAAACTACGCGGCTCCCCAGCTGGAAGCAGTGCGTTCACACTAACAGTGAAGTGATATGGGTGAACAACCGCAACAAAACCCACATATCGCGGTGGTTACCCATATCGTCTGATGCCAATACTACCGCGTGGTTCCTGTCATAACTTATAAGTCGCTCCGCTATGATCTAGGTCAGCCACTCATTATTGTGCATGATGTTCTATTTCATGGGTAGCTTGTGATTGACATCAGCTATATTGCATATATCTCAAAGTCATATCAAGCGGTACAGTGACGATACCGTCACAATCAAGCACAAGCATTCTGCGCTGAGGTCATACATAGCATTACGCATTTAATGAGTAGAACTTCTTTTAGGCCGGCTCCACCTGGACACCATCCACTGGTCGAATGTACGTCGCTTCGACAATAGAGTTCCGATTTTCTGCAGACTGCTGTGCGAGACTATTGGCATCGATGGCAAAGTTCAGCAATGCCTTCAGGACCAGGAGAGCCCCGGTCTTTGAGGCAACTACGTTTCCTTCCGAGCAAGTGGGACTATGAATGCCTAGTCAAGATGATCAGCAATGAAAACGAATCTCTCGAAATATACTTGCATTTGTCGCAACCCCCATCGCATGGGCAAGCTTCCACTCTATCGTGCGCCTGTCGCAAAACCTCACCACCTGTGATGTTGCTCTGAAAAATTGAGATGATCCATGGGGATAACATGCTTACTATGATCAAATGCCTGTGCAGACACACTACCTTTCCGAGATGCATCATAGAATATTAGCCTATAGCATGACGTGAGTGGCTGATAACGGTCTGGGAAAGCAGACACACCTTGCAGGACGTTTCCGGCGTGACTCCCTATCAGCATATTCTTTCTCTGCTGCCTTGCATTCCGTCCGTAAGTCGGGAGAAAGAGCGAAGTGGTTCATCCATGCATGCGATGCGGAATGGATGGCTTCCGCCGGCATCAAACCCTTCTCCCACATCAACTCAAGCAGATCTTTGGGCACATCAAACCAAAACCCATTGACTTGTCGTTCGTACGGGGGAGTATCGACGTAAACGGTATCCAGTATCTTTCCATTCCTGAAGAACACTTCAAAAATGACCAACTATCAGCTAACATCCAACGCACCTGATTTTCATGAAGCCTGTGACATTTTAAGCAACAAATCTTCCACGTAATTGGACTCAACATACCAAATACAACAGTTGTCACATCGACTCCTGTGTGGAGGCGATGAAGATTGTTATGGTCTCCAATTTGTTTTACTCACTTCCAAAATATGATCGATGCGGCGATCCCGCAATCTCTTTAATGCGGTGGGTTTGCTTGGCATCCACATCCCTGTTGGTCAAGTCAAGGTGGCAACCATATAGACTAGGCAAGGACTTACGTGAAATCCCTGCAGGATGTCATTGTGGATTGTTATGACAGGGGAGTAAGATATAAACGCACCTTGGCTTACTGATCCAATTGACATCCGCCCTCACAAGTCGAGCCACTTTGGTGTCATGGCTGACTTCTTTAACCTATGCAACGCTCAGAAATGTGTGGCCCCTAATCAGTCATACTTACAATGAAAGTCAGGCCTTGATGCAAGAACTAAAGGGAGGCCATGAGTCTGTGGTCTCAGAAGGGGATCTGTGACCAACCACTCCACCCTCATACAGCTCGAAAATAGCTCTCGAAAGCTCGATCTCTTCCAATATTCTCGGCACGCCATTCGGAAGGCCAACTTTCGTCACATCAATAACGGTGTAGTTGTCATCGTCTGCACCACGAATTGAGATGTGCTTGGCTGGATGGGGGAGAAACTTGGGGTGTGGGTGGTACCTATGAAAGGTTAGCTGCAAACCGGTGTATGAAGCAGGGCACTACCATCCGTCTTTGTCTTTCCGTAACTTCGAATCGCATAATTCACCTAGCGAGGCACCAAAGTAGACAGCATCATCCTTGGACAGCGGCATTTCGAAAGCAGCACATTGCAAGTGAGGCTCGATGATAACTTTGCTCTCAACGTCGACGACCAGGTCATTTATAGGCTGGTTATAGAGTTCATCTGGGGAACTGACATAGTGTCGGTCTATAGGGAGTTCATCAGCTACCAATACCGCCAATGAATCACGGGATCTTCGCCCAGCCCGTCCAGCCTGCTGCCGCTGTAAATGCAATGAATCAGCACTAAACCACGAGCATCGCCGAAAGACACCGACAAAGTTGGCAATGCCAAACGGAAAACCAAGCATGATGACGGCGTCCAGAACACCAATGTCGATACCGAGTTCAAGAGCATTAGTTGCTACAATACCGAGTAAGTTTCCAGAAAAAGCTTCATGTTCAATGCGACGCCGATCCTGTGAATTCCTTAGAATTACATCGCGTGGAGTGCACAGCACTGACCTCCTTAGAGTAACCTAAGTGCATAGTGCGATGAGTAGCTGATCGAGCAGGCCCCCCAACCAAAGTGATACTGACCTCCTCTATAAGGCATGACCTTCGCAAGAACATCTAAGCGTCCCTCGGCGCTAAGGTTCTGGCGCAGGGTTTTCATCGCCTTCGGAAACCATTAATCCCCCTGAGGTCAGCTCAAAGCTAAGAGTTATCTTGCTCACCAGCTCGCATGCTCGTCGAATCTACGTTCACATAAGCCTCTGAAGTCAATTGGGCCCGGATTATGGTACGAACCTTGCAAAATAAAATAACCCGAATGCCACGCGTCATCAAAAATCTCATGAGGTAGGTGGCCTCAGACACCGAGCTTTGTTTTCCAAGGCTCGGAACTTCAGGGTCTTTATAGGCAGGATCCCAGACTAAGTAGTCCTTCTTTCCAGAAGGAGCTCCATCCTCGGTGATTTCTTCTACATTCTGCAAGAGATTCTATAGATTAGCAATATTACCGACAGTAGAAGAGGAGAACGTACCTCAACCCCGAAAAGGCGTTTCATATGTTGGGATGGATTTGCGATCGTGGCACTGCATGATACAAAGATAACTCGCGAGTCTGCAAAGATTGTCAGAAATGAAAGAAAGGCGAATTACAAATGGTAACGTACTCCCTACAGCTGTACAAATCCTGCGGAACCGGCGGATGATCTGAGCGACGTGACTTGTAATCTTTATGAGACAAGGATAAAATGGGTGCACCAACGGATCTCACCTTCCAAATAAATTGCAATAGTAATGAAGTTCATCAACAGCTACGAGTTTGAGATTCTTCATGAAACTTAGCGCAACACACATCAATGCCAGTGCGATTTTGGAACGAAAATACACTAAAACTTACGTCCGCCAAAGTTCCTCGTGAGGCAGAATTGATGCGTGCAACATGTCCTTAATGACATTGTCAGACAGCTGGACGATGCTCTCCGCTACGCATACGTACAAAGTTGGTAAAGATGACAGAGGCTGTTTCCCGAACGGCTGGAGACAATTACTAATCGCCATGCGCACAAGCAGGAGACTTACTTCTGCGGTGTTCCTGCAGGGTGTCTCCATCGTATGTTGCTACCTTGACATGCTGAAGTCCAGGACAAGCCCAAAGCAACTGCTCCAGTGCCGTACGCTGGTCCTGAGCTAAAGCCTAAAGAATGTATGTGAGGTTCAAGCACCATCGTTCCACAGAGGACAAACCTTGGTAGGGTATATGAATATGGCAGTAGCATCAGAGTTCTCTTCTAAAAACTTCAGTAAAGGAACCTGAACACGACATTGTCAGTTAAGGTTTCCCGAAGCTGTGCCACAAAGCACCTGATAAATCACACTCTTGCCCGACGCGGTACTAGTCGAAACAATGACATGCTTCTTCTGCGCAATAGCGTTAATGGCGGCTGCTTGATGATAATATAGTGATGATATGTTTCGCGACTCTCGTAACGCTTGTTGTATGGTATTTGAAAGAGGTTCATCCAGTAATCCTCATTACAATATGTCAGAAACAAGAAGTACTCGTGAAGGACTTCGCTACCTTCGATAGATTTCTTTGCCTCGAATGTTCGCCGGTCGACAATTTGATTTTGATACCATTCTTGTTCCTTAAGCTCAAGTATTATGTCGTCAATAGAGAGTCTGTCTTCTGGATCGGGTATTGCCATATTCTTGGAGTCGCCGATCGAGGCAGCGCTTAACGCTTTCTTTGCGGAAGGATTTACAGGGATGTGGTCTCTTGCTGCTGCTTGAAGTAAATCCATGGATACTTCCCCCTCTGGGGTGGCCTCGATAAGCCTATATTTGGGGTTTGGGGGTCAACACCAGGAAAGATAATGTGTGCATGCATACTCGTTGACAGCCTCCTCGAAGCGCTGGTTTCGCTGATCGACCAATTTATTGAGTTGTGCAGGCGTCACAGTTGGGGGCAGCGATAAACCAGGACTGTGCCTTGCGTCAGTGTGCAGTTCCCTGCTTCAGGACAATAATAATCACCCTGGTTTTCTCGGTCCGCGAAAGTTCTCTGCAAATTCTAGGACGAGAACATGCTCTTCCTCTTCGTGACCTGGGAGCTGAGAACTGGCTGGTGTGGCAAGAGACCGCGAGCGTAGCGCAAAGTCGGGGCTGTTTGAACGCTTATGCTCTCTCTCGAGCGTCTCTCCGTGTATGCGGATGTCATTGTGAGGAATGTAAGCAAACTTGATAATATCCGGGAGAAGGGCTCTATGAAACATGAATGTGATTATCAGTATAAAGTACCCACGTTTACCTACTTGAGCTCTGCAACTTTAGACAATTCGAGTGGTCTGCAGGCGGGTTCGCTTCAAGGACAATCGCGGCTTTCCGGGAGTAAACGCACCGCTTCAAAAGACCCTCGACCGAGCAACGAACCACGGGAAATGTAGTGGCTATATGCTTGCGGGAAGATACAAATGCAAGAACTGTGTTGAGAGCCTAATGTCTCAAGTGTGTTTTTAGAAAACGATTTCGGAGGCTGAAGAAACTCACTTTGAAGACCTAGAACAACATGAAGACTTAGAAGATGGGTCAGTTCGATTTAGCGTACCTTGAACAACTTGCCACACAATAACTTAGCAGAGTTCATCCATACAAATACTCGACTCACATCATGGAAGTATTCGGGCCAGGGTATTATTTCCTTATCCTTGCCCTTACTCGTGGCATTGGAAACCTTCTGCTTTTTTGCTGATCTGTTGCTGGAGTCTGTGGTTGTTAAACGCTTCATATCTCAGCCTGAAGCCTGAAGGTTCAAGCTTATTTTTCTGCCTCCAAGCGGAGAATTGAAAGGAGCAGTTGTCACGCAGCGCGCCCCTAAACGCGTGACGTCACGTTTTTATGTCACCTTTGTCACGGCTCTCACCTCATCGTTGCTTTTTGTTTCCTGCGGCGAATAAGTAAGTCGAATATTTTGCATTTGAGTATAGAACTGACAATTTACTTGACCAGGTCACCATCATGTCTGCTATACCGCGTACTCTCCGAGTCGTTCAAAAGACTTCTTTAAAGTCAGGCAGCAAAGTTCTCCCCCAACCGCTCACAAACCAGGAGGAGCGGTCATTCAAAGAGCCTCTGCTCAAGATTATGGCTCGCAGACAGAAGGAAGCGGCAGACGTGTGGCCACCAAACTTGCGTATAGAGCCGCATGTCACGAAGAGGGCTATTGGACAAGCACCGGAGGAGATGCGGGTTCAGCTCAAGAGATTATTGAGGGAACGGTGAAAACGGGATGGATGAGCATGACTTGGAATTCATGTGAGTATCACTATTTTTTTCTCGTCTTGCCTATCCTTATGGGTGTTTTCTAGGAATATCCTTGTCTCCCATAGCATCGAATCCACTTGCACGGACCCTTGTGGTCCCTGTTGTATCACCAGTACCCTACGGTTTCATTTTGCATTGCAATTTCGTTTCGGAGATATGGAAACATTCGAAATAGGCATATGGATCTTCCTTCAGCATCGTATCTTTCAAAACACGTTGGGATATTCTGCGGGTAGTTGTGACTCTAGTATGAGGCATAGAACTGAGATAAAACATTTCCTCCCATAGTCAACTCGGGTATCATTCAGCGATACAACAGTATGCGGCTCTCCACCTGAAGGATTGCGTGCGAGTGGACCGGCTGTTACAGTGACCAGAAAGTATCATGCATAAGTACATTAATCCTACAAATCTCAGGTAAATGAAAGCATCCACTAGTTCATATCTACACTTGCAGCCGCAACTGCAAGCCTTCCTCCTTCAAATGTCTTCTCCAAAAGTTCATTGAACCTTGCTTTCCACTGCGACGAAATTCCATGGCCTGTCTTCTCCCACCAAACAAACTCGGCCTCAGGCATATGGCGTTGGAGATTGTGACTATTGGAATAATGTACCAAATGATCCTGGTCGCCTGTCAGGATGAGAACTTTGGGTATTGAGGATGATATCTTGCGCAACCGCGCAGGTGAGACATAGTGAGTAAGCCCTGCGCACATCTGCGACACAGCACCTATGGGTGTTTGCGGCCGGGTGATCTTCAAACGCCGGTGGTATATCTTGAGGAAAACGAAGTCAGTCGCCAATACTCATTCACATTAGAGTACTGACAGCAGACTGGACTTCTAGGTTGGTCCTTCCCTCTGGGTCATCAGTGGCCTTCGCCACTAGCCATTCCTGGGGGAATAGCATGTCCATGATGATGGGAACCTTTACCTCTGGGTCTCCTGTCATTAATAGTCTACGCAGAAAAATACATTAGTGGGTGGGCTGGGAAGGCATATGGGATTTAACCTTGTCAGCGCCGTAGAGCCTTTCCACTAGAGGACTCAGCACAAATTCCATAAATCACAGATGCGAGACTTACAGAAGGCATATTCTGCCAAAATAGACCACCCGCTGTCGTGACAATTAGGCTAAGGGAGATTATTCTATCGGGTATACGATCCGCGAGTTCTTGGGATGGCAATGTAAAAATAGATGGCCAATTTGAAGACCTGAGTATTTACCTAGTGCTATCATCCCGCCCAAAGAGATGCCTACAACATGGACGCTACGTTCTTCGGTCCAGTTCAGGTAGTCTAGCAACGCTATGACGTCCTCGGCCATACCACTCGTTCTATGATCGGAGAAAGGAGTAACACGCAAATCAGCGGGTCAAAGATAGATAGGACCAAACTGCAAACATACGAGTATGGACCCGTCGGAGTGCCACTCAAACCTACACCACGATTGTCGAAAACTAGCGCAGAGTACTGGGGAAGACGTCCAAAGTGCTCGACCTGGGGTAACCATCCAAAGGAGGTGCTATTTAGGCTGCAGGCGTCGTGGTAAAACTACAGTAAATTATTGAGCCACATTGGACGTACCCCATGATAAAGATGACTTTCTCAGGTCCAGTGCCATGCTGCTCATAGTACAAAGAATGACTCTCAAGGGGACCACCTTGGTTGCGGATCTGTGTTACAGGACAGAGACCTTTGCGAGTGCAGGTGGCTGAGTCAAAAAGAGTTTCATATTCGGGGCCCAAATCGTAGTCGAGAACTGTTGGCATGATTGTTGGTGAAGAAAGGGTGGGTTTGCGGGAACTTCATGGCTTGGTCCCAGTGGAACCTAGCGCGTGTCTGCATAACTAAACACGTGAATGGTAAAAGTCTTCCATTTTGGGGAGCACATAGAACTTCCCCTTATCGGTCACATATCCCGGGCCCTGAGGCCTGAGTTCTGCTTTTGAGCAATTGATTATTGCACCCTGTTATCCACGATGACCCGTGTAGGCCTCATGAATTATGTTGGAATTTATCTGACGATCTGGGGCTACTTCAACTCAATCGCACTTCACGGTCTGGAGATACTGTCCCGCGTCGTAGCAAACCGCCCCTTATGCCATCCTGCTCATTATGCCATCCGATTTGCGCATACAAACTATCCAGCGTTGCAGCATACATTGCCCACTGTCTCGCGTCCTGAGCATCATCCCACTTTGCGAGGATCACGCTTGCGTTCCTACAATATCATTTCTGATAGCTTCAGCATACGAAAGTTCGTCTCGTCCTAAAATGTGGAAATTGATAAAGCACAACTCTAGCAGTACTACCCTCGTACTGCTCTCTCGTCCTCATTCGGCCTGGAACATGGTGTGTAAGGTTGTAGGTATACAGAATGGTATAATAATGGCGCACGCTGTCGTACGAACCTCCCACATCCCACCAATGTCCAGGTACTACCAAGTCGTGACCAGTTTGAGTAGGCTTCAAATTTGAGATGCTAAGATGCTTGACGTAATCACCCACTTGACTTATAGGCTGGTCAAGAGCCTAGTGTCCATGCCCAACCCTCGCAAGACAAGACGATATCGAACAGTTCGAGTCAAGCTTTACGGAGACCATATAAACATGGCCAAGCTCGAGATGTAGACCGTTTCGACCGTCTCGTCCTCGGAGAACAAACATGAATATGCAGTAATCAGCATTGACCACAAAATGAATCTGGACTTGAAAAGCGACGACGAACGAAACCCCACAACCAACCAAGTTAC